>JADRCH010000047.1:10692099-10807426 GCA_019843965.1 Rhynchomys soricoides
TATTATTATTATTATTATTATTATTATTATTATTATTATTATTATTACTACTACTACTACTACTACTACTACTACTACTACTACTATGATCATTTTAATTTACACCCATCTAGTCCAATTTGTGCCGCCCATATATTCTTGGATGTTTGGCCTTCTTCTTCAGAATGATCAACTTGAAAGGCAATATTAAAATCAAACATGCATACTTAAACACACACACACACACAAACACACGCATTTGTATATATACACATACACACATGCACATATGTATGTGTGTGTATATATATATATATATATATATATATATATACACAGACACACACACACACAAACAAACAGGCATTCCTTCTTAGAGCCTCTAACAATTGTCATTATCTCTACAGCTTAAGGTCTGAGTTCATATCTTCCTGTTCATTCCACCCTGAGATCACTGTGTGTTCATATTTGCAGTTGGCTTACTATGTCTGGAGGACATGGTTTCTTGACCCCTTACCTCTATCTTGAACACTTTTCACCTGTTTTCTACAAAGATCCTGAGCCTTGGAATGAAAGAAATATGTTATATATGTTCTGGTGAGGTCTGAGCTAAATATTTTATTTTCTGTACCCTGGGCAGCTTTTGGGACTTTATGCTACTTGAAATAATAATAACAAAATCCTATGGACTTCGTGAGGGTATTGAATCATCTGAGGGTTTGACTCTTCTGTACTTTAAGGTTGAAAACAATTTGAAAGTATCTATTTTCTTCAAAGATTTTTTTTATTTCCTGGTAGCATAGCATTCAAAAATCCTCTTTTTTTGGTATTTTGAAAGGTTCAGCATATTATATTTATCCATGTTACCTACTGTGCAAATTCTTAAACTTAGTATCATTCAACAACAACTTTTTTCTCTCTCTCTCTTCATCTGTCCCTAATCTGTAGTGACCAGCATTCAATCCCCAAATGTATGGGACGTACTTTCTGTATTTCACATATGTGACACCTTTCTCTGAAGACTTACAGAACCAATCATCTACAATTTATGATTAGTTTCTTTCATATTAACTTTGTGACATACTCGCATTATGTATACATAAGAGCAACAGAATATAAATAGAAATTAATGTTCACTTAAGAAGTAATATTCATATCTTATTTTCAACCTGTGAATATTTATGAACCTCGGTTACTGGAAAACTGTAATGCTGATTCTGAATCCGTAGTCTTTATGGTGGCATTCACTTTTAAAATGAGTAAATTATTCATAGTTAGACCCCTTGGTTTATGTCAAATAAATTAACTTTTATCTAAACTCCACAGCTAGATCATTTTCTCATTAGGATCCTTTCTGATTATATCTGACCTTAATCTCTTCTAAGTTGTTTGACAAAGCTCTATGGCTTTCAATTAGAAAGATTTTGAAACATTCAAAAACTAGTTTTCAAAAGAATTCTGTAATTTTTGTGTGTGTGTGAGTATGCCTGATCATCAAGCTGAAGTTTTAAAATATTTGTGGAAATGTGTGCTGTTTGTTCACATGGGAACTAAGCATGTCTACTGGAAGATCTTTTAAAAGCACTGTTCTGGACCTTAATGTACAGAGAAAGCAAGTATAAGATCAGATCTAAATGAGATTTTTGTGACATCACTAATTAGAATCAGGAGGTGATGACTAGGACACTGTGTGAATGGCAATAAATATCCTATTCTGATAAAGACACGCTCCTTGTTATCATGAACTCACAATTGTTACAAATGCCTCCAGAAGAATTGGGTAATCAGCAGTTAGGCATTGGTAGTAAAGAGGGTCAGTGCTCCATGCTCCTTAATTCCCTTTGGTAGGTTGTGTTTTATTGAAAGATTTAGAAAAAAGAGATAGCCATTGTCTTCTGATGTTGTACCTAGCCAGGTTCTAGTGAAAATTTCCAGTTCCACTGATTGCCCTGGATAAACTAACTCTGTTATAATAAATCCTGGTAGGAAGTAAAGGTGACAAGAATTGGGGAGATACAAGAGAGTTGAGGGAGAGAATAAATGCACTAAATACATTTATAAGATTAACAAAAATCAAATGAGAGAAAGACAAAAACTGGATGAGTGAGCATTGGAATGGAAAGATACTTGACTAGGTAATGCTAGGCTCAGAATTTGATTCGCACACACCTAGCCAGAGGGAATATGAAAACTTTTAAATGTATTTTATAATCTTTAAGGTGTCATTCAAATTCAGGCTTATGTTAAATCTGCTTCGGATAAATGAAAATTAGTATTTAATACCTAACTTTTTAAAAAGGAAATAATATCAATTAGTTTTTCTTCCTTAAGGCATATAAAAAAACCTCTAGAAAGGGAATAATTAATACATTATGTATTTTATATCTTTCACAATCATCTCAAGCATGGAGAAACTCCAGTACATACAATGATAGCCCTTCATTTGGGTTTGATCAGGTGACTCTCCAAGGCCAAGCTGAGTACTTGTCAGGATGTATATGATGTACCATTTTCTCATGGAGCAATATAAGTCAAAATTGAATGAGCAAAGAGATTCTGCCATACCTCTTATGAGTTCATAAAACTGTGAGAAGAATAAAATTGAAAAGTCTGGTAGGATTGAAGGTGACTCCCATGTTGCTTCAGTTGACTGATTGTGAGATGAATGTTCTCACGTTAGGGAGAGAGAAACATGAACCTAGGAAGTCGAATAAAATGTAAAAAACCTGTAGGTAGATCTCACATTAGCTCCTGACCCTTGCTCAGCTTGCTCAGCATGTGTGGGTATAAATTCTAATGTGATCTCTGAAAAAGGAAATTACTTGCATTGAATGATAGAAAGCAATGCGATGTTTTGATGTTTGATTGTTTAGGTATAAGGAAATAAATAATCTTGTTCAAATTTATATTCAGTTATTACATTAGAATTATTCATGGATTTAAGGTAAATAAGCAAGAGGTATCCTTACATTTGAGGGTTCATGATTAAAAAGAGAAATTTCTTAATGACAGAGATCAAGAAAATTATATTTTTCTTTTAGAATATTCTACTATGTGGACAGTTTAGTGTTTATGTGCATGTGGTTCAAACAATAATGATATTTCTAACATCAAATGGAGACTATCTACTACCCTTGAAAATTAGGTTTATATCACTTTTTGATCAAACACAAATATATTTCCTGTAGTGAATATCGTGTCTGAGCTCATCTGAAACAGTGAGAATCCCATAACAAATTTTCAATGTACTCCAACTTATATTATTTAAATCTGAGAAGTGGGAGTTTCTAGTGTGGAGAGCAGCATCAAACTGATAAGTTTCTCTGTTCCAAATAGCTATGTTCCTGGCAAAAACTCTAAAAGGTTATTATCCACGATCTACCATGGTACTTAGATAGTTGGAAATATAGGAATAAATATTAACAGTTCTATGAGTTGACAATTCCACAATATCAATATGCTTTAAATGTAATTTAAGCTATGAATCAGAAGTAGGATATTATACAGATATATTAAAGCTGACAGTGATATGGATAAATTTTTTTTTGGTTGGTCTGGAATACAATAGACTGACAGCTGAAAAACTAATATATGTAGGATGTATATAAATTTGAAGTGGGTAAGATAAAACCTGTGGTTCAAAGAATCATGACTGCTTATTCATCGGAGGTGGGCAGACCAAACATAAGCTTAGAAGATTACTGAATTAGTTGTATGTCTCCCAAACCATGTGCTGCTTACATCATAGTTCTGTTAAATTCTAGTAAGATATTCAGTATGTGATTTTCAACATTTATACTCTGTGCATTCCTATATGTACTCAAGTGAATGTGCATTTTATACATGTGTTCATGAAGGTAAGAACAACCTCATAAGTCATTCCTCACATAATATCTATCACTTTTTTTGAGTCAAGATATCACTGAGGACTGGACTGAAACTATACAATAATCTATGGTAGCTAGCTAATGGTATCCAGCAATGTGCTTACATCCATGACCTCTGTACTGGGAATCACAAATGTGTGCTGCCATGCTGTATTTACATGGGCTTTAATCATTGAGGCAAATACTTTGTAAACAGAGCTATTTCCTGGCCCCTAAAGTACAAGTTATTGAACATATGTTTTGCACCTTTGAGTTGTAGATATTATATTTAAAAAGGCAAACATGATCATTCAATTACTATTTTAAGGAAATTTTTATCTTGTTTATAGAGTAAATTGATATTTTTTACTTTTGCATGATGATAGTGATATCAATTACTATCCGATAAGCATACCATTCTACGTGGCACATTGGTGAGTTGTCTGTTATAGGAATGTCTGCCAGTGCTCCAGTTGTTGTTTTGATGTATCACCTGCTGTGATTCTGATCTGCATTAAAGAGATTCTGGATGTTTTGCACACATGAAGGGCACAAGGTGGATTTGCTGGCTAGAAAGCCAGCATGGTACTTAGAAGTGAGAAGGGCTTCATTGATTCTGCAGTCATCAAAAACCCTCCTTCATTTGGACATAGGCTAAGTCACTCCTAACAGAAAGAAACAAAAGAAATGGATATCACTTTTGGTGACATCACTGAATACTTGGCCTCTCTTTTCTGTGCTTCTCATTACACTCTTTCACAAGGCAGTCATGCCCAAGAGCCAGTGTGGCAAGGGAACAAGAATTTGCCCTGTCACAATACATGAAGGAGTTGGTCACACCCACTCTTTATAGCAGAAACTCCAAATAAAACCATGACTTCAGGCAACAACTTTCTTGTAATTTCCTGAGAGCTATGTGAGAGGAGCCCAGTGGAGCATCAAAGATAAACCAGCCAGACATTGCCTGAAGCAGGGAAAGCAGTGATGATTGACAACTGAGAAAATTCTGTGTTCTACTCCCATTTGTATAGAGATGATTCAACTGTTTAAAGGGAGAATGAGAGAGGGGTATCAAGCAAGTTGGGATCAAATACAGACAGTGAGGTGAAAAATCACAAAGAATTGGTCCATGTAAGCGTGATGGGACCAGCTACATCTGCTGGAAACCTGGCAACAGAAGAAGATGAGATTCTGCTCTTCCACAAAGGATACAAGCCAGGAACACTACCTTGCCTATGATCATACTTTAAACACAAACTATTTACATCATTTACAGAAATATTCTGAATTACAGAAGATACAAGTTTGTCTCTAAGGGACATAGGGACAATTCATGGTTTTAAGTTCTTTTATTAAATGTGTTAAAAAATGAGACTAAGGACAGATTATCAAGTGCTGCCATTATTGAACCTTCTGAATGCAGAATGTTACTGGGTTGGAACCAGAGCATGCCTTATTTAAAAGACACAGTATACTGTCATTTAAAGACATCCTAGAGTCTGGTCATGTCTCAGTGCAGAGGTTTGCAATTTTGTAAGTAGCACTTACATATGTTTTCTTACCTTATAGAAGCTGTGAGATATTGACTACAAATCATTGCATTAATTAGTTACATAGTAATAATTTGCATGGAAATGATCTTGTAAAAGCCAGATACAAACACAAAAGATGAAAAAAATGGTATTGGAATAGAAAAAAGGTATCCTAGGGAAAGTTCTGCAAAATGGCAAAGTTCACAGAACACACTACGTGTTTCTACATGGAACATGTGCTAGTGAGGCTTCCAGGAAACTATCAGATATCCTGTAAATATGGCAGAATAGTGGAATTGCATAACATGGCCATACAAATTTTATGTGGAAAAATGCACTAGAGGTAAATGCAAAAAGAAAAAGCTTAAACTTGGAGTGTTTTTTAGATAGGGTTTCCTAGTGGGAGAGAATATAGTGTAATGTGGTGATGGTGGTGGTTTGTGTGTGTGTGTGTCTTCTGTGTGAGTGAGTGGGTATGTGTGGGTTCTATAGAGTCCATAATGATAGCATTCATGATACAGATGCTCAGCTTGTAAACTGGCTGCTGCAGCATCTTATTCTAATACTTAAAATCTGGCATTCCCTGAATATTTACTTCTGTTGTATAGATGTGAGAGGCCACAGAAACAGACATTCGAAAACAGTTTATTATGGCAGCATCAATTTTAGAGACATGTTTAAATTTGTGCCTGATGTATGGTGCTAAATCAAATCAAATTGATGAGACCAAGCGTATAAAGTTGTTTCTAGAGAGCTATAGGGAAGGACCTTTCGTCTGAATAGAAGAACACAAAGAGTCTCCCAAGTTCAACAGAGGTCTACAAATGAAACAATGTCACCTGCCTGCTTTTGCTATTCCTTCCTTCCTGAGTGCATATGATCTCTATTAAAATATTCACTAACTGCATCATCCTAAATTATCCTCAAATTGGTTTGGGTGTTTATTTAAGTATATGGCTTTACTCAAGTTGGAGTACCTACATGGTTTGGAGAATGGTGGTGGGTAAACTCTTCTGACTGTTTGGAGGAAGGCTAGGCTCTAACTCTCTACTGCAGTAAGCTGTAGAAACTGAGTGATGTTTATATTTATAAGGAAAATACAGTATTTCTCAGATTCTTACTTCATATTCTAGAGAACGAGAGGAAGGACATTGATGGAAAGAAGGATTAGGGTGCACAGAGAGGCACACATGACATTTTTAAAATCCTCAGCTTCATTGAACTACCAAAAAAACATTGCTCTGCTTAAAAAATTCATCAAATCTAGATCTCTGCCAAAAAAGTGGTCTAACAATGATGCCAAAGACTAAATCCTTCCAAGCTTTCCGATCAGTGTGTCCTTATCTTGTTAATGATTTTAGCTTCTGAGAGAGAATAAAGATATTGTGCTTTTTCATTATGAGATCATTATTAGGAGGTGTTACCTATGATGTCATTACCAAGGAAGATTTTCAGGGAAAAATAAACAGCATTCTCAGAGTGCTGTGAGGAAGCATCAACACAATTCATTTAGGGAGACAAAAGCTGTGCAGAGCAGCACGAGAAAGAGTTCTCCAGGCTTTGAATTACACAGTAAGGAAGCATTCTGAAACATCTGTGGAGCAGCAAACACATCTGAAAAATATAATACAGAAAGGAATGGTGCTTGAGAAGGCAGAGCCAGGAGTCGACAGGGTGACATGAATCATTGCAAGTTTCTCTAAGCTCTTGCAATCTACTGTGGACGCAGAACGTTAGTGAAAGTCTTTACCAGAACAGGTATTGGACAGTCTTTGAACAACAATGTAGAATAGCAGCAGCCCTATGTCGATCTCTTGATAATTTTCTTTAAACAAACAAATAAACAATCAGGCTGCTGCTTCTGATCTGTCTCTGTATATCCCAAAATTTAACAAATGGACTTGTACTCTAGTGTACTTAAAGATCATATAGTGGTAGACTTAATAAATACTGTTAACTTGATTTGGAAATTTTTTTTTCAGAGATGAAAATAAGTAGTTTCTGACAAAGTGGAAATTTACAACTAAGCTTTTCAATCCAAATTGTGTGGATGATGCAGGCCAGAGAGGAAGTCTAGAGATGAAAACCAATAAAGTGGCTCTAATTTTCTCATCTCCTGGTAGTCTGGGCTTCAGAGAATTATAAGATTTTTAATTTAGATTTTAGGATTAATATTTTGTCATTTGAGTAGTTACAATACCAATATATTCAGAAAGATTATAAAGACTGGGAAAAATAAAAATTAAAGTGAAGGAAGTAGAAGAGAAACTGTTAATAAATAGAGCACATTAGAAATAGCATTTAAAATGAATCTTACACTACAGATGTCCAGCTGTAACATTTTACTGTGGTCAAATGATATTAATGTATAATTTTTATTGAAAAAGCTCTAATTATTTTAAATTTTTACAAATACCTTGTTATTTTGTAGAGCTACAACTAGCACCATGAACAGCATATTGCATAATGTTTTACTTCTGTAGCTATTTTTTTATGTTTATAGATATGAAATGTGATACCAAATGGAATTATGCAATGAAATAATATTTGATTCAATATAGTGAAGATTTTATGGCTATACAATTCTATATGCCCCTATGCATAACTATATGTTTACTATTGTTTTTAAGTAATTATTTATCACTAGAGTGTAAATGCTAAATATGAAGTTTGTACAATTTATACTAAGGGCTTATATATAATTTATGGTTTACAAACTTTAAGAATACATGTAGAGGACCAGGGGTATAGTTTAGTGGAAAAATACTTGTCTTACAAACACAGGGTCTTGTGTTTAACCTGATGCACCAATGTGTGGGGAAAAAAACAAAACAAAGAAAAAGTTAAACAAAAACAAAAGCTCAGTAAAGAAAACGAAAGCATCAGAAAGTGCATGTTTTTCTTAGTAATATCCAAGACTGTATAGGTTTCAATGAGAAAGAGATGTATCCTCAGAAAGTATCTCCAGGTCATATGGAAGGACTACTCAGAGATAACATGCAAGGTAAGTATTTAGTGCTTTTATACAAATATCCCAGGTTAATAATGCAGATATTATGATATCCCTTTGAAGACTCAGACTAAACTGGAAAGGAAAGGAAAGAAGAAAAACTATTTCAACAAGAAAAGACTCATTCTAAATATGGATATTCTTCCAGAATTAATAGTGTAAAGTTCAGTATTCATTTAAGTCTATAGCTTGCTATGGTTATAAAATAATTTGTCACATTATAATCACATCTAATACATTTTACTAATTGTTTCTTTATGGCTTATTAAGGATTTACCCCTCAAACCAACCAGCTTACACAATGTTAAAGAGATTAGACTTAATTTCTAACAGACTCGGTGAATTGAAAAATTAGGCTAACTTGGCTTAACACAAATGAGGAAGAGAACAATACTATTCTTTTCTTAGACTACTCAGCCTATATTCTGTCATCATTAAACACAATGCACTTACAGACTGTCTCCACAATTCAATCACTTGTTCTAGATCGTTTTCCATGAACATGATAAGCACCACAGTTAACAGCAACTTGGAGAGAAAAGGGTTTATCTGTCTTCCACATCCCAACCAGACAACTATTGTGAGAAGTCAGAACAGGAGCTGGGCTGCAGGATAGACAGGAACCCTGCAGGAAAGCTGCTATTTGATTTCCTCACCCACGTCTTATTTAATTTGCTTTTCTTTATAACCCATGAATCCTTCCCAGGGTTCAAACAACCACAATGAGCTGAGTCCCTCCCATATCAATCATTAATCAAGAAAGTGCTTCAAAGACTTGCCTATAAACATATTCCAAGTCATGCTCTTTCCTCCAAGATAAATAAAAATGTTTTAAAATTCAGGCAATTTTTATATTCTAATATTCCTCATTCTGACATTTACCTCATGCTTAGTAGAGTTATTTTACCATTTCGTGATTAAGTCTCTTGTTTTAAACAAAGGAAAAATAATTGCATTGACTAGTATTGATACATTTTTTAATAAGTCCCTTTTAATGCTAATGGAATTCACTCCACAAGCTAAACACTTAGTACTTAGATTTTAATATGATGTTTCAATACTGTATACCCCCGTTAACCTTCTTTGCATTACACTGTCATTTGCCAATGTTTTTGTTGGCCAATGTCTTACTTTCTTGTTTCTTAGTGATAGGGTTTCATATAGCACAGATATATTTTCAATGCATCCCATTCTAGCATTTAACTCCTGAAAACCTCGTCTCTACCTCTCACATGTTAGGATTATAGGTATGTACCAACATGCCTGTTTCTATATACGTTTTCCATCCCCAGTTGTGGCATATAGTTTCTTCATATATTTGTATGAATCCAGCTAATCTAAAGTCAGATGGTACTTCTGGAAAAAATTGTGTAATATAATGCCATATCAGTCTTAGTTCTACTGTTTTCATGCTTTTTAGATGCATTTCCTTTAAGTAAAATTTCTGTGGCTCAAAATTCCAGGAATATACTTGAATGCAAATGTTCCTCATGTACTAATAAAACAGGTGATTTTCAGATATTAAGGAAGCAAAAATAAATATCTAGTATAAACTTTCAACTCTCCCTAGTTTAAGAGAAACATGACTGTGGTGAGCACAGAGAGGAGATTAACTTTCTCATTTGCCTTTTTCTTTTGCTCTTTTTTCTGATTATCTTTAGTCTCCAAGGTTCATAACAGACAAAAGTAGAAATGGGGATTTTTCAGAAGACTAAAAAATAGAAGGAAAGAAAGAAAGAAAGAGAGAGGGGGAGGAAGAGAGGGAGAGAGGAAGGGAAGGAAGGAATGGCTTTCAATAAAATCTGATACTGGAGATGTCATTGTGTTCTGTTTCTTAGCACTATTCTGAAAATTACTAAAGGCCTCCAAAGAAGCTTCCACTGCATTTCTAAGTGATACAAGTGGTTCTAGTTTTGTTTGATTGCATTTCTCCACACTCTCTCACATCATTTAGTCTTGATGATTTAAGATGGCAGTTAGTTCATCTAGGACAGTTTCCTTGGTACTTCTTACAATGCTAGGTCCCATGGTTCCTCTTCAATCCTGAGAAAAATCTGGCAAGAATGGAGGAATACTTTGCTATTCTGCAGTTTGTTATCACAGGTGATCACGGCAAGTCCTTTATGTGCAGGCTGCTTCACTTATATTTCTTTAATATCTGTAGAGCTGGATCTCTACTGGGCACAGAACATGTTTGCCAGTTATTTCTCTACAGTCCTGACCTCAACACTTGGTCAGATATAGAAAGGAAATCAGCACTAAATCTATGAATCTATGTGCTTGTTAAAAACAAAGGAAGAGCCTGAAGTATTAGTATTCACTCACCTATTATATTTCTATCTAAAAGCCTTCAACTTCATTTCTTTTATATTTAACTTATTATTTATGTGTATGAATATTTTGCCTGCATGTATGTATATATATACTGTGTGTATTCCTGGTACTGGAGGAGATTAGATAAGAATAAGAGATCACCTCGGATTGGATGCCCTAGGACAGGCGTTACAGAGTGCTGTGAACTGCCACAGAGAGCTGTGAATTGAACCCTGGTCTACTGCATAAGCATGAGGCTTCTTAACCACCTAGTCTTTTCTTGAACCCAGGCTTTCATTTAAGAATTTAGTTCTCAGGGAACACTCTTACAAGGTGATAAAAATATTCAGAGGAAGACTTACAGTAGAATTAAGGTACACTTAAGGACACAAATGTATTCTGATATCTTCCTTTTCCCTTTCATTTCTCCCCTTAATCTGAGAAGCTTCTCCCAGAAAACATTTTCACCATATGTCTAGTCAGAGGAGAGAGATCAGAAAGATCAATTGATCAAGGAATGAGTCTTTGAAACTACAAGACAGAATAATCCTTTACACATCATATTCAAAAATCATCACACTTGTCTGTTGTAGTCACAGAAACTGACCAACCCACAGACTCTCCAAACAAATTACCACTACATAGATTTCTTTTTCAACAGTAATATTAATTAATTTAATACATTAATTTATACATTAATTTACATTAATTTATATACCTTCAAATTCGATTGGTTGACTTATTGTCACTTAATCCTGACATTTAGGTATTGATCAAAGAAAACCCTAATATAATATAGTTTTTGTTACTGTCCTGTTGGTATGATGAGTTGTCAAAGGCAACTCTTATAAAGTTAAGCATTTGGTTGGGGCCTTATTTACATTTTAGAGGATTAATTCAAGGTCTTAGTGGAAGGAAGCACTTGGAATCATTCTAGAGTAAGAGCTAAGAGCTTTCTATCCTCATCTGAAGGTAGTATGCAGAGAGAGAGGTGAGATACACTGAATCTGGCATGAGCTTTTGAAACTTCAAATCTTACTATCAGTGATATATCTTCTCCAATAATCTTCCCGGCATCTTACTTTTCTCTAAAAAACCAATGAACTAGACACTAGACATTCAAATATATGGATCTAAGGGTACTATTCTTATTCTCCCTGTCTACCCATTTTTTGAACCATTATAGTTTAAATTTTGTTGTTCAATCTGAACACTAATCATGGTTTTCAGAATTTCAACTACTAAAAACAGAACATATATTATTTTATAATGCATTCAATTGTGAGTTTTTTATTTACTATTTAGTCATTAATATATAATTATCCGGGCAAGTTAAGGACACGCAAACAACAGAATTATGACCTCAACAAACCTTGTCCATCCACATAACATGTTGGGTTCTGAATTTCACACCATTTATAACTCATATGATATCTAAGTGCTTGAATCTCTAAGCTCGTTTGTTATTCTGTACCTCAAAAATAATAAAATCATACAAATTATAATGAGTATCACATGCATTGTAATAATTCAAATGAAGGAGTAACATGCTATAAATACCTAGAAACATTCTCTAAGTTTGTACAGTGCTTGTTGCTTGAATATTTAATCCACTGTCCCCTTTGGTGGAATTTTTCCATTGCTTTTAGTACAGAGGAAGTGGCATTCTTTTTAGAACACAGGGAACTAGTTTTCTAGCTCCTTCTCTGAATAGAGTAATGGTGAGCATATATGATAGCAAAGACTTGGACCATTAGCATTTTTAAAAGACTCTTGGAAGGGTTATTAGAAAGGCTGTTGCAGAGAAAAAGTATTGTCTGGTACATAAAATGGACATTCCTCGTTTGTCACCTGTTCCTGAAGCAGAGCACCTCCCATCTCTTGCAGATCAACTTTGAATCCCACATGCTTCTCTTCAACCTCTGCCTTTGTCCTATTTCTTTAAATACCTAAAGTCATTTTATAAAGAATGCAATCAAGAGAGCATTGAAAATTCCCCTAATTATCATCTTATTTTCATCTGTCTTCATTTTCTTATGAGAGAAAAGCATGAGTTAGCAGAACATTGAGACTCAGCTGACTTGTTCCTGTGTTTGCTTCCTTATGAATTCTCAAGCCATTTTCTATGTTCTTTTCTTACTAAACTTTTTAATGATGTTTTTTCCAAAGTTCAAAATTTTCTCCTTTTTATCCTCTTTTACATTGCTATACTTTTTGGAACATTCATTTTGTTCTTTAAGGACAGAATACTTGTGTATTAAACAAATGCCTGAAAAGATAACCCTAATTAACTGTTTATGTCTTTTGCATCCATTTACTTTTTAGAACATTCTTTATCTAAGTAACTTTTTATTCTACACATGAAATTTTTGCTGTATTTTCTTCAGACATTCACAGCCAATTACTTGAAAATCGAAGTGACAAAACTTGCCAAGATTTTTATTTTCATTTTTCCTTTTGCAATACCAATACTTTGATTTGGAACTCACTATTTTTCCCTGAATTGTTGGGCTGCCTTTTTTACCAATTTCCTTTTCTCCAATGTCTGCTCATTCAAGGTAAATGGAGTGTATACTTTGCTACCAAAATAAGTTCTGTAAAGGAGACTTCTAAACTTTTTATTTCTCTGTATTACTCAAAGATTTTCTGTAACACCAGGATCCTTATGTGAGAGCTCGTTTACTCCTTTGCTGTCATGAAAGTGCTGAACAATGTTCAAAGCTGTAAAGAAAATTATCCTTTAGGCATATAATTAGAATATAAATATAATTCCTTTCCTTACTCCTAGAGATTCTAAGGATCATCTTTCCCTTTGTTTGTGTCTCTTTTTGGGCTAATACACTCTTTTCACATACAAATCATCTCCTTTTCTACATTGACACTATCTTTCCTTTACTCATAATGTATCTTAATATCCTCTGCTATGTATATCCTAAGTATCTAATTTTATTTATTTTTATTTACCAAAATAATTTCAATAGATGCATGAGAGAGAGATAGTTGGATGGATAGATATTAAGATAGACAGATGAGCCCAGCAGTGGTGGCTCACTCCTTTAATCCCAGCACTTGGGAGACAGAGGCAGGTGGATTTCTGAGCTTGAGGCCAGCCTGGTCTACAGAGTGAGTTTCAGGAGAGCCAGGGCTATACAGAAAAACTATACCTCTAAAATAGAAAAAAAAAGAAAAGAAAAAGATAGATGAATATATGTATAGATAATAAATCGATAGATAGATAAAAGATAGAACTATTATACACAGAATGACAGGTCATCAAAGTTAGATTTGTAATAATCTTCTGAATCTACATTATTTTCTTGTTAATATTGCCTAGAATAACTTGAATGTTGTACTATCAGAATTCCCATTGTAAAACCCAAAATTCACATTATACATAGGATTCAGGGAGGAGATTCTTCATGACATTAGAAACATATCACTCTTATCAAACTAGGCTTCATGAGCAACTCTATGTCTTCTTCTTCATAATGGTATGGGAGAAGTTGCTTTCTGTAACTCAGAAGGTGGCTTCACTGAAGCTACTAAATCTATCAGTACATTTATTTGGACTTCTTTATCCTCAAAATGTCAGAGACATATTTGTAATTTGTGTGGAAGTTCTGTTTCTCAAGTAACGTTATCTTCTGCTTTGTTTCTTTGTTGGAGATTAAATTAAAGTCAATAATTTACAGAAAGATAAAACCCATACCATCCTATCTAGCATAACCACTTTCTGTAGACCTTTTAAAAATCAATATAACAAACCCTTTCATCTTCTAGTTGCATCAATATATTATACCTTCCAAAGAGACCATACATTTCTATAGAAATGTCTGTTTTCAATAGTAATTACTAGTACAAATTTTCAGAAAACATTTGTCCACTAAAGATACCTCTATCAATAAATAGGTTCCAACTCATGTGTAGTTTCATGAAACCACTGAAATCTACACTCAAGAATCAAATGGAAATTTCTTTCATTTTATGTTAAAAATGTGCCTTACCTCTCTAAATTTTGCCATTAAGATGCCATGCTATCCCCAAGGAAATACTGTTCTTCAAAGTATCTGTTATTTAGCTTGACATTTTTTACCAATATATTTTATGGTGGTTTTATAATAGCCTGAAAAGCCCAACACATTGATTGTCCCATAAGAGAAATGAATATGTATTTCAATTAACAAAATCTCTCTTTAATGCAATTCAACTTTTACACAGTAGTAAGCAAAATTATGAAAAGAACTAAAAACATACCTCCCAGAGGACATTTGTAGAACAATGCTGAAGTCCCCTCTCTGATATTTCCTTCTGACCCAGGTGTATTTGCTCTGCAACTCTTCGATCATGTTCTTTTCACTGAGCATGAAAGTGGCATTAACATTCTTTCCTTTCCTAATGTTTTGCTATGAAACTGCATTTGTTCTCACCAGTTGCTGGATGAAGTTTTTCTGGTCTCTTTGATGGCAGTTCTGGTAGATGTTAGTTATGGAACACACTGACATGAGAAAAACCTGAAGGTCAAATGTTTTAAGGCTGGGTTGTTGTCCCAATCCCTCCACTTTAAAGATGGAGCTTTATGGTGTCGTATGGGAGAAGAAGAAGAATCAGAGGAACCAGAAGGGTTAGCCACATCACAACAGAACAAGGGATACAGAATCAACTGACAGGGACCCATAGATTCTCAAAGTCATTAGGAAGCTCATAGTGGTCTGACCTATGTCTTCTTCAATAAGTTATGCCTGAGTAGCTTGGTTTTCTTATGCGAAGACTAACAGTGATATTATTAGCTGTTCCTAACATTTTTCTCTATTTTTATAACACTTTTTACCCTACTGGGTTGCCTCTTGCAGCCTCGATGTGATAGTATATGCCTGGTCTTACTGTAGTTTGTTATGTCGTGTTAGTTTGATGTCTCTAGGATGTCCAAACTTTTCTAAGGAATGACAGATGTGGGTGGATCATGTGGAAAGGGTATGGGGGAGATAATTAAGGAGGAAAATAAAACTGTGGTCCGAATAGAATATATGAGAGAAGAATAAAAAATTCTTGATTTTCTCTGTAGATCTCTAAAGTTTTCTGATGTATCTAAGAGCTTTCCAACCAAAAATATACTTTTGCCTTTTGTTCTCCATGTTTCTTCTATTCTTGTTGGGGAAAGAAGGTCACAAGAGTTGGGAGTGGACTTGGGATTGCTGAAAATTGAATGTGATTAGGGTATATTATGCAAGATTCCTACATATTCAATAGAACTGTTATGCTTGAAAAAAGGGAGTGGTTGCCAAGAAGCACTTGCTGATAGGAACCTGGTATGGCTTTTCCTTGGGAGGTTCAGCCAGCAACTGACCAATGCAGATGTGGATGTTTGGAGCCAATCTTCAGACTGAGCTCAGGGAACCTGGTCTGGGAGCTGGCAGAAGGACTGGAGGAGCTGAGGGGTATTGCAACCCATAGGAAGAATAACATCAGCTGACCAGACCACCCAGTGCTCCCAGGGACTAGACCACCAATGAAGGAGTGAACAGGGAGGGATCCATGGCTCCTGATATATAGACCTTGTCTGAAATCAATGGGAGGTTCCTATGGACGTTTGATGTCCCAGCATAAGGGGATGCTGGGTGGGTGGGGAAACACCCTCATAGAGTCAAAGGGGAGGGAAGAGAGGGAGGTTGTGGGATGTGAGACTTGTGGATGGGTAACTGGGAAGTGTGATATCATTTGAGATGTAATGAAATGGAATGATTAATAAAATATAAAATAAAATAAAATTTTTAAAAATGGAGAGAAAAGAAAAAAGGGAAGCATTTCTCATGCTTATAATTGAATGAAACTGAAATGTAAACCATGGCTTATGCATATATTCTGACAATTAGAATGCTTTGATACAAAAGCAAAGAATGTCATCAGATAGTTTATGAGTCTTCTAACAGATATCCCCACTTTTGTGTAGCCTGATTCCCTGTGGTTATCACCACCATTTTTCTTTTTTTTATGAATGCCTCAATGTATAAATTTCTATGCTCTGTAGTTTACAAAGACTTGTGGAACAGTTACCCTGTTTATACTTTTTAGTTAAGAAAACTGAAGTCAATGTTCCTGGGCCATAGTCATTCTCGTTGGTTCATAAATAAACTATTTCTTATTTCCTTTCAAGGGAAAGCTATGGATTGAGATGGCCAGAAGTACATTTAAAATTCTTTCTTCTAGCTTTTTGAGATAAATAATGTCCCAGCTTGATGGCAATAGGGAAGATAAATTTACAACTCTCGAGGACGAGCAGCAGTTCTATTTCAAAATGACTTGATAAAGAATGGTATCACTGGGGACAGCAAACTACTCTAATTAATCTTCCAGTATCAATGGTAATTGCAGCTAAAGACTTTATCCAAAAAATTATTTAATAAAATATATGTCCACCACCTGGCTAAGTTAAGTTGACACATTCAATTAACTATGTTGTGAATGCATACAGAAAATTACAGATACAGTGTGCAAAAAGTCAAAGGTCACACATGTGAAATGTTGAAAATATACAAAACATCTGGATAGATAAATTATATTTTTATTAAATAACTCTGTTAATTCACATATAGCCATTACAATGTGTATACTTTAATCTATTTTTTTAAAGGAATGCTTGGCTTTTCTAACAAGAAGATATAGAAATTATTTTTTTATATATGAAAGATTTTAAGGATTAGTTTTAATTATGTGCATGTATATCTGTGTATTGGTATGTTAATATGAGGCAAGTGTTAATGGAGACAAAAGGAGCAAATTTCTTGGAGCTAGGGTTACATAGGCATTATTCCACACCCCATGTAGGTGCTAGTAATAAAACTAGGGTCATCTAAAAATAATACAAACCCTTATCTACTGAGATACTCTTTCAGGGCAAAATAAAGCATTTCTATACTGTATATGAAGAGACAGTGATCATATACAAGGCCCTTTTAAGAAATCATATTAATAATATTCAGTAATTTCATTTTGTTTTTCTGGTTTCATTTTTCTTTCTTTTTTGAGTCTTTATTTACTTTTCAAATGTTCTCCCCTTTCCAGGTCTCTCCGTGGGAAACTATCTACCCCATTCCCCCTCCCCTGCCTCTATGAGGATATTCCCACACCCACCCACCCACTCCCATCTTCCCTCCCTGGCATTCCCCTATACTGGGGCATCTAACACCCTCTGGCCCAAGGGCCTCTCCTCCCACTCATGACCAACAAGGCTCTCTTTTGCCACATATGTGGCCAGCACCATGTGTCCCTCCATGTGTATTTTTTGATTGGTGGTACAGTCTCCTGGAGCACCTGGGGGTTAGGCCAGTTGACACTGTTGCTCCCTCCATGGGGCTGCAAACTCCCTCAGCTCCTTCAGTCCCATCTCTAACTCCTCCATCTGGGACCCCATGCTCAGTCCAATGGTTGCTGTGAATTGAATTTTGGGTATTGAACTTTTGGGCTAATATCCACTTATTAGTGAGTACATACCGTGTTCGTTCTTTTGTGATTGAGTTGCCTCACTCAAGATGTAATTTCTTTGTTAATTAAAAGTTAACATACATTTATATCTGTGTCTTTCTGATTTTGTTTGTCTGTTGGTTTGCATTGGAGAAAAGAGAAATGAATGTAAGTTTAATTTTATGATTCCTTAAGTATAAGGTAGAAGATTGGAGACTTGGCTAGAGAGATATACAGAAGAATTGAAGATACTAGTAAATGAGAGTGATTAAAAACATCACAGTTGTTATAGCACATCAAGAGTAAAATAGTGAGAATATGAGATGCCTCTACAATGGAGTAAGCCTTGTGCTACAGCAACCAAGAAAAAGGTACCATTCGTTCCAACAAATTTAGGCTAATATCTAAAATGATCTTGACTGTATCAAGTCTTATGAGTATACTCTATTAAAATGTGAGACCTGTGACATCTTCATCATGCCATGAGATGTTTTGACTAAATAACTAGTGAGATAAATGACAACCTTTGACTGATAATGTAGTTAGATATTGTAATCTATGTGTATAGAGTTATGGCTGGCTAAGATAAACAGCAATATTTAAAAAGTATATGCATGCATGGTATGTACTCACTTATAAGTAGATATCAGACATAAATTACAGGATAACTATAGTATTGTCAGCAAACCCAAAGAAGTCAAATAATAGGGAGGGCCCAAAAACGATGGTGGTAACTTTTTCACGAAGGGAAACAAAACAGATAGCATAGATCAATTGAAGCAGGTACTGGATGGTAGAAGGGATGGAGAAGGGAGGTGAGAGAGTGAGAGGTCATATGTTGGGAGAGCAGGGGAAAGAGAAGGGAGATCAGTATTGGGGGAGGGGAGGTTACAGTCTCTAGGACATACCAGAGACTTAGGATGAAGGGAGGCCACAGAAGTTCTAAGAGGCAACTCTAGCTGAGACTCCTAGCAGTGGGGAATATGTATCCTGAAGTGGCCACTTTCTGTAGCTAGGCAGAAATCTCAATAAAGAGATAAGAAACCCACAAAGGAAACCTTAGAAGCAAAATGTGTCCTGTCAACAATATGTACAGGAACAAAGACAGAGCAGGGACTAAGGGAATGGGCAACCAAAGACTGCTGCAAATTGAGACACACCGCATTGGCAAGAACCAATCGCAGACAATATTAATGATACTCTTTTATGCTTGCAGACAGGAACCTAGCATAACTGTCCTCTGAGAAGCTCCACCCAGCAGCCAATGGAAAGAGATGCATAGACTCAAATCAAACAGTAGATAGAATTCGGGGAGACTTAATGCAAGAGTTGGGAGAAGAATCTAGGGACATGAGGACAGACACTCCATAAGAAGACCAACAGTGTCAACAAACCTGGACCCTTGGGGGCTCCCTGAGACTAAATTCTCAACCAAAGAGTGAGCACAGGCTGAATATTGGCAACCTGTACCTATGTAGCAGATGAGCAGATTGGTCTTAATGCTGGATCCCTAACAACTGGAGCAGATGTCCCTAAGCCTGTTGCCTGTCTGTCTGAGGATCTTGCCCCTAAATGAACAGCTTTTTCTGGCCTCAGTGGGAGAAGATGCACCAAGTCCAGCAGAGACTTGATATATGTATACTGGGCTGGGGCTGGGGAGTATAGTTAGTGTGTCTGTGTGGTGTCTGTGTGTGTGTGTGTGTGTGTGTGTGTGTGTGTGTGTGTGCGCGCGCGCGCGTGTGTGTTGGTGAAACTTAGAGGGGGGTTTACGCTTCTCAAAAGAAAAGGGGAAGGTAGAATTGTCTGAGAGGTATTGGAAAAAGAGGAGGGGCTGATACTGGGTTGTCAAATAAATAAATACATACATTTAATAAAAATAAATTAATTAATTAATAAACCACAGAGTGCCAGCCCCATGCTCCACAGAGAGCACACACTTTACTTTTCATCTGTCCTAGAGAAAATGGTTCAAGCCATGCAGAACCATCTGATCATTCATTGGTTTCTCATTTCTGGGACTCTCTCTCTCACACACACATGCATTCAAAGAGAGAGAAAAAACATGAGTTGATAGCCAGAATAAGTGAAAAGAATATAATATGTCTGGGATAAAATACATATAAACCACTCTCTACTTGGAGTTCTTATTCCTAATGAACCATCAGAGGTAGAAAGGGAATGCTGTAGCCATATCTGGAGGAAAACTGCAGTTCCCATAGTATCTAGAAGTATTTATGATACTAGAGGGGATTTGAAGCTCCTGGATTATTTTGACATTGTTAGATGCTTGCTGACAAATAATCAAGCATGTGGAATTGCAGCAATGCTATCTTTAAAACAAACTACAACTACATTCTCACAAAATTATGGAATAGTTTTGGGTTATGTTCCGGGTTATGAAAAAAATCAAACAATATAAGTACAGTACCTCTGGAAAGTGAAAGACATGCAGAAGAGTTAGGAGAACTGAATCAAATGAATATTCTCTTACATGTTAGTCATAAATGTTGCAGCAAAATGCTAAATTTTTGTTTTCCTTTCAATGAATCTTTATAGCTAAATGTTGAAAATGCATCATCTGTAAGTTAGATTCAATTAGAAAAAGTGCATATGAAAAGTCTAAATATGAATTGCTGCTGACATGCTTGTAGACTACTCTGACATTTGGTGTCCCTTCCATGGATTTCCCATCCTTAGGGCAACATCTATCTCTGTATGGGTGAAGAGAAGTTGCGAAGTAGTATAACAGACTGTACTCTAAGGACCATGCAATATAGAAGTGCAAAGTATTTCTTTATTCACAGGTGGAATTTTGAAGAATATGAAGATTAATGTCTGTAAAATTTTACATCATTTCTCATTAGACAAGTGATTTAAGTACAAAAATAACACACTCTCTCAAGTAGTACCCTGGTAGTAGGGGATGGCCCCTGAAATCCACTGCAGAGATCTCTCATGATGCTTTAAATTCCTTCCCATCTCTATCTTTCATATATTTAGATTACATTTCTTAATAACACACAAGCTTCCCATAAAGGAAACAAAGTATTTTATGTGTGCTGAAAGAGCTTTAAAAGTTTAGATTTTTCCCACACTAAAAAAGGAATTTTATATTTTCATAGAAGTTATTCATGTTTGACAGTAGAGGGTAAATTAGTTGAATGGTTCCCCCCATTTCAAAACTACTTGGAATATAAAACAAAGTAAATGAAACCAGAAAAACCCTAGAGGCATTCAAAGAACAAGTGTGTTTGTGTGTGTGTGTGTGTGTGTGTGTGTGTTTGTATGTGTGAGTGTGTGTGTTATTATGTGTGTATGCATGGATGATCATGTACATATGTGTGCATGTGTGGGCACATGTAAGAGTGTGTATGTCTGTGTGTCTGTATCTGTGTGTCTATGTGTCTGTATGTCTGTGTTTATTAAAAGAATCTTTAGAACTTTTAAAACTAAACTGAGGGTATGTCATAAATGGCTGTGGAACCATTGATAATTTGTGCATTTCTAAGTTACATTTCGAAAGCTGTGATTTAGACAAATTAAAAACTCATTTAGGAAGGAATGATGCATAAAATGACTTGTGTACAGTTGCCAGAAGAGAGGCTATTTCCGTAATCCAGGTGTAAGATGATGAGACACAGTTCTAAGGTGGTGGAAGAAAGCACAGAAATAAAATGACACATTTGAAGATGTTTGAGGATGGATTGACAAGATAAGATTGCCTGTTAAATAAAAAACTGACAAAAGAGTGATCTGTATTAAAATAACTGTAGAGATATCATGCTGTGTATAAATGGTTGGATTTCTGAAAGCACACTTTTGTTAATTTCCCTAAAAAAAATGGCCATATAGAAACAGGTGGCTTTAATACAATAGATAAAATAATGATTCAGGAGATAACCATACTCATGACCAGATATTAATTATAAGTGCATTCTAAGCCAATAATGCAGCACAGAGAAGACAAACTAAATAGTGAATAATATTAAACAATCAAGAAAAATTTCCTTGTCCCAACTGACATTTATTTTAGTGAGAATAGACATGGAGGGGACAAATCCAGAGAATGAAGAGAATGAATTCAAATTCAGAAACACTACAATTGGCTGGGAAATATACATTACAACACTGGGGAGGTTCTCAAGCCCTAGTAATAGAGACATTCTGGATATTGTGATGAGGATTAGTTGGCTGAGAAGAGAGTCAACCAAGTCTAACAGTATATCAGCACCACTGGCTTGTCTAAGGAAGAACACTCAATGCAGGATGAGCCAGTGTTTAAAATATAGGAAGGAAGCTCCAGAAAAACAGAAGCCCTAGGATAAGAGCTGTCAACAGTTGTACAATTTAGACATTTCCCAAGATTTCCAAAAACACACTCATAGGTACACACACACACACACACTCACACACCACATGTAAACTTTCCCTATAAAGAGGATAGGCTGTAGAGAGTGGATCTAAATGGAATTAGAGGGAGTGGTGGAGGAAGATAGCTTGAAAATGCATTGCATGCATTATCATAATATTAATGAAATAAGATAAACATAAACTATAGTCTGTATTTTTTTTATCAAATAACTACTTTACCTGTTGTTACTGCAGTGTCACTAGCTTTAGACTACATAAGTTGCTGATGCAATCTATTCATGTCTTTCATGTATGACTATATGTGCTAATTAAGAAAGAGATTTGCTTGTAATTGAATCCTTTCAACTGCCAAAATCAAGTGTTTTCCCTCAATTTGCCAAATTGGTGCTTACACCTTGCTTTGTAATAATATCCGAACTACCAACTATATCAAATACTTAAAGGTTTTTGTATTTTAATTCTGTCTTAATCCTGAGTCACCATCAACAGCAATAATTAAATTCTGCAGCTCAAGATTACTTTTATTTCCATCATTTTAAAATGACATATTCCATAAAGGAAGTCCATTATATTGGATCAGAAGTTATTAAACCTGAAACATATACATATAAATAATATTATATGGAATGACATGATTATATATTATATAAATAATATGTATGTGTTTGTATTTATAAACATACATGTATACTATATGGCAAAAATTAAAGAAAAAGAGGCCTTGTCTTGCTGCTAGAGGTGGGCTCTGTAAGTTTCCTCTCCTCACTGTCCAGCATTTAATCTAAGGTCCCTCCCTTTGAGTCCTGAGAGTCTCTCACCTCCCAGGACTCTGGTACATTCTGGAGGGTCCCCCTAACCTCCTACCTCCTGAGGTTGCCTGTTTCCATTCTTTCTACTGGCCCTCAAGGCTTCAGTCTTTTTCCCTCACCCAATACCAGATCAGTTTCCCCTCTTCCCCCAACCCCCATTCAATTTCTCTCCCAGGTCCCTCCCCCCCTCCCCACATGTGATTGCTTTCTTCTCTCTCCCAAGTGAGACTGAGACATCCTCACTTGGGCCCTTCAGCTTGTTGAACTTTTTGAGTTCTGTGAACTGTATCTTGGGTATTCTGTACAATATTTTTTTTTGGCTAATATCCACTTATTAGTGAGTACATACTATGCATATCACGTTGGGTCTGAGGTACCTCACTCAGGATGACATTTTCTAGTTCCATCCATTTACCTGCAAAACTCAGGATTTCATCCTTTTTAATAGCTGTGTAGTATTCCATTGTGTAAATTAACCACATTTTCTGTATCAATTCTTCTGTCACAAGACATCTGGGTTGTTCCAGCTTCTGGCTATCACAAGTAAAGTCACTATGAATAGAGAGGAACACGTGCCCCTATGGCATGGTGGGGCATCTTTTGGGTATATTCCCAAGAGTGGAATTGCTGGGTCTTCAGGTAGATCTAGTTCCAAGTTTCTGAGGAACCTCCAGATTGACTTCAAGAGTCATTGTACCAGTTTGCAATCCCACCAGCAATGGAGGAGTGTTCCTCTTTCTCTACATCCTCAACAACTGACATGTGTCATCACCTGGTTTTGGTTTGATTTTAGCCATTCTGATTGGTGAAATGTGGAAACTCAGGATCATTTTGCTTTGCATTTCTCTGATCACTAAAGACTGTGAACATTTCTTTAAGTGCTTAACAGCAATTCAAGATTCCTTTGATGTGGAGTTCTTGGTTTATTTCTATACCTCATCTTTTGATTGGGTTATTTTGGTTTTTAGTGATTAGCTTCTTGAGTTCTTTATATATATGTATATTGGATATTACCTCTCTATTAGATGTGGAGTTAGTGAAGATTTTTTTCCCAATTTGTAGGTTGTCAACCAAATGAGGGATGGAGTTGCCATCCCACAGTCAAAACTCTGACCCATAGTTGTTTCTTTCTGAAAGAACTATAGGGATGGAAATGGAGAGGAGCTTGAGGAAAAGAAGGTCCAGTGACAGGCACAAAGTAGAATCCAGCTTAGGGGGAGGTCCCAAGGCCTAACACTATTACTTAAGGCTATGGAGCTCTCACAAAAAGGGACTTAGCTTGACTGAGCTCCAAAAGACCCAACAAGCAACTGAAAGAATCAGATGCAGATATTTGCACCCAGCCAATGGACACAAGCTGCTGACCTCTGAGGTTGAATTAGGGAAAGAGTGAAGGCAGCTGAGGAGGAGGGCAATCCTGTAGGAGGATCAGCAGTCTCAATTAACCTGGACCCCATGGTCTCTCATACACTAGACCACCAAACAGGAAGCATATACCAGCTGATATGAGGCCCCCCGACACATAAACAGCAGAGGACTGCTGGGCCTCAGTTCAGTCAGAGATAATGCACCTAACCTTCAAAGGACTGGAGGCCCCAGGGAGTTTAGAGGTCAGGTGGGGTGGGGGTAGGGAGTTGGGACAACCTCGTAGAGACAAGGGGTGAGGAGGAGGAATGGGGTGTGGAACGATTGGAGGGTGGACAAGGGGGGAATAAAATCTGGAGTGTAAATAAATAAATAAAAATTAAAAAAAAAAAAAAAGAAAGAAAGAAAAAGAGGACATGAACTTGAAAGAGAACAAGATGTTCCTTTACATTGAAGGTGTAAGTGAGGAATCAATAAAGGATGATGTAAATATATCTAAAAAATATTTTATAAAGTTGATTGTTACAATTATTTTTCCTATATCATGTTGCTGTTTGTTTATGTTGCTCCATTTCTTGTTTTTACTTCATTGTTTTTCATGAAATTTAGACTTGATATCAAAGGATAATTAAGTGGTCACCAGTCCCTCATTGCAAACCTGATGTCCTTGAGTTAAATTCCTTGATGCCATGTAAAGCTACAAAAACATAACAGACACTGAATATTGTCCTGAAATGTACAGGTACTCTTTGTCCTGTATACACCTACATTTGCATATGCATACATCATTCATGTGTATACACATATTGCTTTTTATTTTTAATACACAAATATTAGATATTAGTGTTGCTTACCATTGGGAACAGTTAACATTTCTGTCTTTATCCATTCTCTGTGCCTATTTTGTTGTTCCTATTTGTAATCAATATGCTTTTTCCCATAAAGGAAACAAATGTGTTTTCAAGCATCATCGATATTATTTCATTCTTTTAAAATAATGGTATAATATATATTATTTTATACTTTTTCAAATAAGACTTACCATAATGTATCCCATACATATTCACAAAAAACTTTCCATTCTATTTTAGAACATCATATTTCTGTTACATATGTTGGGTTAGGGTTAGGGTTAGGCTTAGGGTTAGGGTTAGGGTATTAATTGTATACTTAATTAATTAATTGATTGTATTAATTAATTGTATACTTAATTAATTGTATAAATTGTATTAATTAATTGTATTAATTGTATACTTAAAATTGTTATACTTTGTTAACATAATAATTCAAATTTCAAATTTCCAATTCTAAGTTTAGGTTATGAATATTAAAATGTTTTTAATTACTTTTTTCAAATTATAATATAAATATGCCAAAACCCTCTTTACTTTCCTTCTTTCAAACAATATCTAATTCTCCCTTCACAGCAATATCTAATGGGAACAGTAAAAGTCAGAAAGCCAGCATAGCTGCTTGACATAGGTCCAGCAAATCTGAACCATTTAACGCAATGGCTACCATACTGTTTTCCACTTTTAGCCTTGATCTCCATGTGTTGTATGCTTGGGGGACCTTTAATATTTGTACACCATGGGGATATTGGATTGATGGGAAATTTCTCAGGAATCATTTCTGCCTTCTTCTTGAAATACTGTTTCTAAGCTTCCACAGGAAAGTCCTGAGCATACTACTTCTCTTCTTTTATGGAAACTATTCTTATCTGGCTCTACTTGAATGTCTTCCTTGTGTCCTGGAGATTGTGACTCACAAAGGTGCCAGAGATCTCCTTATAGGCTCTGGCTCCAAGAAACTCTTGAAACATCTGTACCTGTACTTACTTAGAAACAAAATAATCAGAAAAATTAAACATCAAAAGCTAAACATGATTAAATGTACTAGAGGAATTGGCAGGTCAAGTCTCTTCCTATAACGTGCTCAGGTGATTATTTGGCATATAGGATTGAGTGAGGGTGGCCTATGGTATGCCCTTCTAGGAAAAGATACAGCAATAATGTTAGAATGGATAGTTATCTCTGCCCTATACATGGTGTGCAAAAATGATAAAGAATGAAGAACTAAGACCCATTTATCATAAAAAATTTAGCTCCTGCAGGGCCACTATGGTATAGTATGTCCAAGGAACAGAAGAATAGAAAGATTAGACATATAAATTGTATAAAGTTATACAATATGAACATTATATTATGTCAGAAATTGAGTAATAACTATAGCAGATTCAGCCTTAATTTTTTCTAGGGCATAATGAAAGTTGGTACTTGTATCATTAAAAGTTGGTAATAGACTACTTGGGACATGCCAGTATGCCCAAGCTGGCTTTGAGGGTTTTTTTTGTTTTTTGTTTTTTTTTGTCTAGTGCCCTTGAAATAAAAAGAGTCTTAATGGGTAAGTTATAGGGTTGATGAGGGAAAATATTTGTAAATGATAACTATGTTTTATAATTGTTAATCCATGATAACTAGCCTTATGAAAAAGTGGAGCTTAAAACATATATCTAGAGACAAAACTGTTATGATCTATACTTTGGAACAGCTTGTATCTATTCCTGTTTACTGAGTTATGTATAAATGAGAAAACAATCTGACTGCCAGTCAGTCAGGCTGTAAGATTCTCTCAATTACAGTGCTTTACTCATTCCTTCTTCACTTACTGCTTACCTTCTATGTGGAACCTGGACATTGCCAGGACTGACCCCTGGCACACCCCCTCCAATATGACATCCTTCTACTCTTTCAAGTTCTTGGCCAATTTTTCACTATTTTTTTTTTACACGCACTTGTGGGAGCATGTATGTACACTCACACATTACACACACACCAACATAAATACCATGAACATAAATATTCCTGAATACATAAATACAACTGTGCTGGCTGATTTTGTGTGTCAACTTGACACAAGCTGGAGTTATCACAGAGAAAGAAGCTTGAGGTGCGAAAAAGCCTCCATGAGATCCAGCTGTAAGGCATTTTCTCAATTAGTGATCAAGAGTGGGAGGGCCCACTGTGGGTGGTGCCATCCCTGGGTTTGTAGTCTTGGATTGTATAAGAAAGGAAGTTGAGCAAGCCAGGGGTAGCAAGTTAGTATGGAACATCCCTCCATGGCCTCTGCATCAGCTCCTGCTTCCTCACCTGCTTGAGTTCCAGTCTTGACTTTCTTTGATGATGAACAGTAATGTGGAAATGTAAGCTAAACAAACCCTTTCCTCTCTAACTTGCTTCTTGGTCATGATGTTGATACAGAAATAGAAACCCTGACTAAGACAAATTGATACAAGAATAGTGGGTATTCCTGTGACAACCTGACCATATTTTAGGGAGGACTGTGGAAGGACTTTGAAACTTTGGACTAGAAGATCAATTCGATGTTAAGATCCCTGTGAAATATGTAGGAGCTTGAAAGATAATGTTGAGAACCCCATGCAAACATGGAGGCCTGACTTGTGAAATTTCAGAGGGAAGATTAAAGACTTTTATCAGGGCCATTGCTGTTTTGATTGTGAAGTTTCTATGGTTTTGGTTAGCTGAGGCTGAAGAATCAGCTGTGATTAGCAAGATACCACAACTACTAAAGGGAAACCTTTGTATTACTGGGATTATTGATGCTGGTTATCGAGAACCAATAAATTAGTGGTGTTTAAGAAGAGACCATCATCACTGAGGTGATATCTTCTGGGAAGTGTTACCTGAGAGCACAAAAAGGCTGTGTTTCACGAATAGCCAAGGTTATACCTCGTGCTTCAGCTGGACTTTGTAATATATAAGAGTCACCCAGGTGGTACTGTCTTTGAAGGCATGAAAGGGTCATGAAGAGCAGCTGACCCTCAGCATTGTGAGAGGCCATGAAAGGCCATTGGTGAAGGTGCAGCCTCATTTGCTATTGATGGCCCAGGACTGAAAGGGTCATATAAAGGCATAGAGACTTGACACCATAAAGAGAACCTAAGAGAGGCTATTGGTGACCAGATCACTTATACCTTGCTATTTTCCTCTCTATTTCTCCATTGCCCTTCTTGCCACCATGGAAACAATCCCTTTTTACTTTCCTGGTTTCTGCAGTTATTCCAAGATAGATATTCACATCTGCAAACATAGAGGCAGAAGCCTCAGATGAAAGAAATTACATGGGAAAATTGATTTTCTGTGTTTGGATTACTTCACTCAAGATTATCTCCTAATTCCACTCATTTATATTAAAAGTTCCAATGGCTTAGATATTTCAAAACCTACTTTTTTTTATTGGATACTTTATTTATTTACATTTCAAATCTTATCCCCCTTCCTAGTTTCCTATCTGAAAACCCCCCTATCCCATCCCCCTTGCTTCTATGAGGGGGCTCCCACACTCACCCAAACACTCCCATGTCACCACCCTAGCATTCCTCTATACTGGGGCATCAATCCTTCACAGGTTCAAGGGACTCCCCTCCCATTGATGCCAGGTAAGGCCATCCAGTGCTACATATGTAGCTGGAGCCAAGAGAACCTCCATGTGTATTCTTTTGTTGGTGGTTTAGTTCCTGGGAGTTCTGGGGGGGGGGGTCTAGTTGTTTTGTAATGTTGTTCTTCCTACAGGGTTGTAAACCCATCCAGCTTCTACAGTCCTTCCCCTAACTCCTCCATTGGGGTTCCCATGCTATGTCAGATGGTTGGCTGCAAGCATCCACATCTGTATTGTCAGGTTCTGGCAAAGCCTCTCAAGAGACATGCCTATCAGGCTCCTGTTAGCAAGCACTTCTATGCATCAGCAATAGTGACTGGGTTTGGTGTCTGCAGATGGGATGGATCTTTAGGTGGGGAGGTCTCTGGATGGCCTTTCCTTCTGTCTTTGCTCCACTCTTTGACCCTGTATTTCCTTTAGACATGAGCAATTCTGGGTTAAAATTTTTTTGAGATGGGTGGGTGACCCATCTCTCAACCCCAGACCTTGCTTAACCTCTGGATATGGTCTCTATAGGTTCTCTCTACCTTTTGTTGGGTATTTGATCTAATGTCATCCCTGTTGGGCTCTGGGTGCCTCTTGCTTTCCTGGCATCTAGGACTTCTTGGTGGGTACTCCCAGTTCCCCATCCCCCATTGCTACACACCTCTGTTCAATTTCCTGACCACCTGTACATTTCCTCTGCCACCTCCCACATCTGATCCTGCCCCCTTTTTGCCTTCCCCTCCTCTCTTCTTCCCAAGTCCCTCCTAAGCTCTACCCCCATGATTATTTTGTTCTTCCTTCTAAGTAAGACTGGAGCATCCATAATTTGGTCTTCCGTCTTGAGCTTCAGGTGATCTGTGAGTTGTAGTATACCCAAACACTTCAACCTCCTAGCCCACCATCTAAACATAGAGAAGAAAAGAGAGTAAAAAGAGAGTACAAAGTGTCTAGAAGCAGTTCTCTGGGTGTGTGTGTGGGGGGAGTGATTCCAATCTCCACTTGTCAGGATACCAGCCGTCCAGTTCAGTAGTGTCAGGATAGCTAACATAAATCATTCTCTATTGCAAGATCCAGCAAAAACAGCAAGCCACTGCTCAATCAGCATAAGTCAGCAGAGGAAACCAGGACCAGCCAGGACACCAGAAGTTTTCTGCTATGCTTCTCTAAACAAAGTGAAAATCAGAGAAGACAAAGACCAGAGAAGAGTTTCAAAGCTACCTATGGAAGCACCATCACTGTCTGTTGAGTCCTATTTATACACTCTCCAAACATCACCTGTTCTCATCTTAGCAAAACACCAGGTGAGTCTGCATCACCTGCTGTATCCAGAAACTTTCACTTCAAAGTTCACTGTACAATCTTTCTTTACAGTTGTATAGTGTGTATGCACCACATTGTCCTTTTCCAAGTCTGAGAAGCATTTTATGGGAATACTCTGATAATGTATTAATTGATGGTGAACCTGGCAAGTACTAATGAAAAAAAAAAAACCTTTTACTTATTATTACTGAATATCTAGGGTCTGTTGAATGTGGTAATATCAAGAATTTTTAACATTCTTATTGAACTTTCAATTGTATTTTTTAGAATATGTGAATACTATTTGGACACAGAAATACTGTTTATAAGCCTAGATTTCTGATGAAAAAAATTTTGTCAAAATTATCAGAAACTAGTATTTTAGTATTTTCTTTATTTTTATATATTAAAACTCTATAATTTCTTTTATTATTTTCAATTCATAGTAATTACCTTATTTAATGAATATAGGTAGTATTTTCTATCTATCAACCTATATCTCCCAGAGAAAAATTCCCTTTACATCAGAATATTCATAGACTTCTCCAGCTGGAGGCCAATATTAAGATGAAAACTGAATAATACTAACACATTTTATGAATAAATAAACAACAGTCTCTGCATAAGAGATAACATGGTAAAGTATCTAATCTAGAGGTTGTATGGAGGGACAAATTTAAATCAACCTGTCAATATTAGAATTATACTATAAAATTAGCTTACTTTTCTCTAATAAGTAGTTAATTCTAGTATTAAACACATCAAACTTGATTTTCTATCATAATCAAAAGCAGTAGCTTAATGTAAAAATAGAAATAATTATACAGCTGATGTTAAAGTATCACTAGACTTTTTAAAACATAGATTAATTTTATATATATAAGTTGAATTCCTAAATTTTGTATGTGCAAATTATAATTGATATGAGTTATACCATATAAGGAAACATATACAAATTTTTAAACAAATGCACAGACTATACATAAGTTTTTGCTTTTAGTGTTGAATACACATGCCATTTGTTTGTTGTTTGTATATGTACAAATATGGACTTGAATATAAAGGACATCTAACTGAATTGGAAATCTTAATATTATTAAAGACCAGAAACGCACATATAAACATTTTCTCTTGAATTCTGACAAATATTTTATTTTGAAGGTAGATTCCATAATGTTAATAAGTATTATACAACAAACATCACATAGATCAAATGTTAGAAAGAAGTCACATTGTTTAAGAACTTTGGCTGCTTTTCTAGAAGACCTGAGTTTGATGCCTAGCACACTGGTGCTTACTAATACCCAACTGCTTACAGAGATTACAATAACGAATTTAAAAGAACTACAGTTTTAGTTGCATTGTGCTATAAAGAATAAAAACAGAATTTACCGCATTAAAATGACTTCAACAAAGGACAGGAGATATCAAAAACCCTGGTTACTTATAAATAATATAATTATCAATTTATGATAATCTGAGTGTGTTGACATTGCCTACAATCCTAAAATTGTAAAGGATGAGATATAGGGTTGGCACATTTGAGCACATTGGATACTGTAAACATAGCCTAGTTTATATATACAGTGATTTGAGACAATCATGAACTGTGTAGAAATTTCCTATCACAAAAAATATATAATTATAAAACCCATACTATTTTTCTTTTCAAATGTATATCAGCAAAATGCATCTTGAATAATAGTGTACCAATTCAATGCATGATACAATATCAAAGTGATCAGACATGAATTAGGTATCAACTTCTCAGACATTTTAAGAAACAGTAATTATAACTTAAAATAACATCATGTACTATAGTTTTTCAAGCACCTACAATTACTGACAAAATAGAAATAAGTATTCTTTGATGTGTAAATGAATGCCTCATGGATTTTCAATTTTGAATCAAAACAGGAATTCCCCAAATAGTGTAAATTATTAATTAGCTTTGAATGATTTTGTAGTTCTAAATATTTCAAAGGTTAATCTGTTGTAAATATAGAAATGAAATGAACTATCATAGTTGCAGATAAGACTTGAAACATTCATGATGTGATATAGAATAATCAACATGCATTTTCTCTTGTAGTCTGACAAATATTTTATTTTGAAGGGTGATTCTGTATTGCTGAGTAAATTTTATAAAGGAAAAACATTTTAAATGTAAAACAAGTATTAAAAAGTAAATAAAACATCACATAAATGAAATGTTAGAAAGATATCACAGTGGTTAAGAGTATTGGCTGCTTTTCCAGATCTAAGACTGATGCCTAGCAGACTGGTCGTCACTAATACCTAACTGTAACTCCCATTCCATTGCATATGTCACCATCTTCTGATCTCCACAGGAATTTTCTACAATACATACAGTCAAGCAAAACTTACACATAAAATATAAAAGAATGAATGAATAAATAAATAAATAAATATTAAATATGATTTCTAAAGTCCCCTAGCTGTGCCTTTTAAAATATACATTTCAAATTATGTTCTTATGTGTTTATAGTCTTTTCTTTGAATGTTTATGGAGTTTCCCTACACCAGTATTTAATATCTTTTCCCCTTTTCAAAAATCATTAATCCTGATTCTTTGCATAATATCTTATCTCTTAATACAAGAATAATGGAAATAAGACATAGAGGAACAAAATTCAATTTATAAAACTAATTATGAACAAGACCTTTTACTATGATGTAAACATTTCTTAAACCTATGACTTTTCTACCTTCAAGAAAATGTTCTGGAGACAGCTATACAAAAGTTGACTGCTTTAGAGAACATACACTTTGGTTTCTGAGTTTAGAAAGATAGATTTTTATATAATATCAACTTGTAATATTGAGATAGAGAAGGCTTATTGCTTGGAACTTGAAATATTTGTATGTGATGAAATTATAGACAAGAAACATGAAATTCTGAGATGCTGCTTTACATTAAGAAAAAAATTAGTTTTATGAAGAGAATATGTTCAAAGTGATTGAAAATAATTGAGGTTTATAACAACATCAAATCTCTGAATTAAACTTAAGGGTCAAATATTTTATAATCTCTTAAACATTAAGTATATATGATCAATGCTGGCACTTTGCTTCTAAAATATTTCATATGTTTTAATAAGGGAAAACCATATATTTTACCAAAAATTACAATTTTATGTTCATGTTGTAACAATGATTTTTTTATTAATAACACAAAATTTGAATATGGCCTTTTTGTGTGATCCTGCTCCAGTTTTTCAAGAACACTGCCTCTGGGTTAGCTTTCTCTCACAGCCACCTCAGCTATTCTATCCAGTCTTCATTCCATCATCTCTGTTTAAGGTAAAAGTCCTGCCAGTAGTTTGTTGATTTATCATTGCTGGGTTCACCTACAAGTAAAAGTTCATTTTACTGCTATTGTTTCAATTCTTTCTTTTTCTTTGTACGTTCATCTTTCACAAGGCTACTTCCCATGTTCAGTTGTGCATAAAAAGGATGCACAATGAGTGGGTTTTGTTGTTGCTGCTGTTTTTGTTTTTTTTTTTTTTCCTATTTTGAAAGGTCACATAAAGTTGGGAGGGAAAAGAGGTAGGTGAATGTGGAGATAGTTGGAGGAGTGAGAACGGGCTATCAATTTGACCAAAGCATTATATATATGTCTGAACTTATCAATAAAAATTAGAGAACAGTACTTAATAGACAGACAAGGGCTATAGAGATAATCTACATTATTGGTGTAGTCAGTTAGATAACATTAACCAAGATCTTGAAAGGTGATCTTATGCCTGTGGTTTTTTTTAAATATATATATATTTCTTGAAGGGAATATTGTAAGTCCAAGTTCTTTAAATTTCTTTAACACACACACATACACACAAAGAGAGAGAGACAGAGAGAGAGACAGAGAGAGGCAGAGAGACAGAGACAGACAGAGACAAAGAAAAAAAAGAAACACAGAGACAGAGACAGAGACACAGAGACAGAGACAAAGAGACAGAGACACAGAGAGGGACCAAGACACAGACAGGGACCGAGACACAGACAGGGACCAAGACAGACAGAGACAGAGACAGAGAGACATGATGAAAGGTCCCTTTTTCTGAAGATGATCTATATCTATGACACCAAACACAAGACACAGGACTGTAATCATTTAAATTAATTTTGTATGAAAGACTTTTCTTTCTGCCCAGATTCAATGATCCAAAAGATACTACAAAAGAGGCCATGAGAGGTAAGCAATTAACTAATTCTACTCAAGTATAACACCCATTAACAATGTTAATTACCAGCATGGTAAGTATGCATAAAAATGTAAAACTGGTAGTCACATTCATGCCTAACAAATGTGTCTAATTGGACTTGAGGTACATTCAACAGGAGGAAAATAAAATAATGTCTCTTACTAAAAAATTACTGAGGTCATGGACGTTAGAAAAAAAATTTATTACTAGCTTTCAAGAAAAGAATAATTCACTAACACTCTTAAAGCTTAACATTATAGTTATATATAAGTATAGCTGCCTCATTAAATAAGTCTCTACTTACAGCAAATGGAGACCAGCAAGAAAATCACAACTGAACGAAGTACAAAGATCAACAGATCAAAGGGAACCCAGACCAGTCTCTGTAGTACACTGTGCTGTGAGTTCATGAGTGGAATATCAAAAAGAGCATCATAATATTTTTACATCATAATTTTAAAGTGGAATGTTAATACATATTAGAGCAAAATGAGAGAAGCAAACACAATATAGAAACATATAAACTTTGGAGATTAAAAATGAACTATATAGAAAATAAGAAGTAAAAATATTCTCAAAAATAGCATTTATTTTAAAAGTACTTGAAAGTTATTAACACTCATTAAAAATTTGCAAAGAACTAATTTATATAAAACATTTTTAACAAAATAAAATAGCTTAATGGAGAGTGTCTTTCAAAGTTATCAATCTTCTTGAAAATGTTAGTAAATATAACATCACATCACTTGAAAACTACTAGATTCTCTAGAAAATTAAAAGCATGACAGTATTAATTGTTTAAGGAAATTTAAGCCAGTCAGGTTTATTATTATATACTACATGCAAAATGTCATAGTCATGGTGAAAAACAGTTTGACATTTTCTTACAAAGGGAAACAAATAGTTACCATATGGACTAGCAATTCTCCTTCTAGGTATTATAGCAAGAAACATGAATCCATGTGCTCATAAAAACTGGCACACAAATGTTCATAGCAGCTTTATTCATAATAGCCAAAAATTAGAAACCAACCAAATTTCCCATTACTTGTTGAGCATAAAAAATTATCTTCCGGAAATGGATAATCTCACCATTCACACTGTGGGGATATTTTCTAAAGCATTGGCTAGTATAGTAAATATATCAAGAATATACTGAGTGTTTGAGTTCATATACCATTATAAACAACAAATATTTTAGAAAGAAAATAGTGTTCATCTAAGGAAACTTGCTGAGAAAAGAAGTTACAAATATATTGGTGATATTGGAATAATTGACACAATGCTGTTGTGATTGTACTGCTGGGTTAAAATTCATTAGTTTTATAATTTATTATAGTAATTAACATGTATTAAAACAATTCTACCCTATTGTACAAATAAGGCCAACTTGTAATGTTGATTTCCATCATAGGAGAACAGTGAATGTGAATGCTATCACGAACAAACCTTTAAGTGGATGGTACATCAATTTAAACTGTGTTTGCTAAGTGGTAGCAACCACTATAACATATAAGTCTTTATTAACGGAATAGTTACAGTATTTTATTAATGAAGCTCTAGTTTCTGCAATAAAAATAAGTTTCTTTCTACATATGGATGCTTGTAAACAGTACTGCCAAATCAAAGTAAAATGTGGAAGAGTAGCTAATAGGAGGAATGAACAAAAAGAGATACAATTGGATGAATGCAGGCAGATAACTTTGATGTACACATGAACATATATAACATTATGGGGATAACATTCCTTAAATTAATTAAAATATAGCTACACATACATAAAAAGTAAATACTGTTTATTAGTCTTTTTATGGAACAGAAAAAAATGCAAAATGGAATAAATGTAAATTTAAGAACGTTAAGTAACTTTGAGGTTCATGCAAAAGAAGGTATAACTTAAAGAAACAATTTTAAACAGTTCATATATATATATATATATATATATCCCTTAATTGAGAGGACATTGAACAACTCCAATGTGTTTGTGAGCATTGGTAAGACATTTTTCAGGGAAGCAAATTTGACAATGGAAAAGGAGAAAGTATGTGGAGAATAAGCAGGACAAAGAGGTATGAGGAAGGAAGGATAAGTATTAGAAGTATTAGGTACCAACAGAAACAATTTCACTTCAGGAGTTTCTCATCTTAGTATATCAAGAGCCTCCACAGGACACACTGAGGTTTGCAATCTGTGGAATGTATAGGTCTGATAAAGCTGTAATTACTTTCAAATCAAATGTCCTGAGGATAAATAATGTTTTATGAAGGTATGGACAATGTGAATTGGAAGTGCCAACCACATCATTAAAAAATGGACATTCAAATATTTAAAATATTGACTTCCATGCTGTGGGGTATGTTTTAGGTATGGAGGGTTCTATATCAATTATAGTCAGACAGATGGGGCTAGTACTTCATGTGCTTTCGAACATCAGGCTCAAGTCATTTGAGAGGATACACTTCTGGACGTTGAGTCCAGTGTTACCTACTTCACTACCTGAGCTGGGTATTCTGTGTATAAACTTCTTGCTTTGTCAGCATCTCAATCTCCTATTCTCTTTCTCTCTCTTACCATGGAGCTGTTACTGATTCAATTATGATAATGCTTTGGGTTGCATTCTATTCTAAACCTACCACAATAACTCAGGTTTAAACTATATCGATTCCTTCTTAAGATCGTATTTGACTTGATCATTACACAGTTTGTGGTATATAGTGATATAATAAGATTTCTAATTATTGTTGACCCATTTAAAAGAGGAGTCACTGTCTTAATATAATCTATAAGTCAGCCTAATTCTAGGGAGCATGGTGGTCTGAGGACACAAAATGCAGTGGCTTCTCTGCAGACCTACCTAGTTCACTTTTCTTGTTGATGGTTGGTTCGTTCTTTACTCGTCCAGAAGCCACCTGCTATGACCTGTGGTTATGTTGACCATCTTCTGTTTGGTGTTTTGCCCAACTTACTTTGAAAGTTTCAATAGTTCTACTACTCATTTTGAAAAATTTCAAAGCTCTTCACTTATGTCTTTTGGGAATTGATGCTATTTCTGCTCACATCATTATCTAAAAGAAAATACATTTGCAGCTAAGGGAGTTTGCAGCCCCGGGGAGGGAGCAACAGTGGCAACTGGCCTGACCCCTCGATGCTCCCAGAGACTGGATCACCAACCAAAGAATACACATGGAGGGACCCATGATGCTGGCCACATATGTGGCAGAGTAGGGCCTTGTTAGCCATCAGGGGGAGGAGAGGCCCTTGGGCTGGAGGGTGTTAGGTGCCCCAATATAGGAGAATGCCAAGGAGGGAAGCCAAGAGTGGGTGGGTGGATGGGTGGGGGAATACCCCCATAGAGGCAGGAGGAGGAGGGAGGGAATAGGGAGGTTCCAAAGGGGAGACCTGGAAAGAGGGAAACATTTGAAATGTAAATAAAGTATCAAGAAAAAAAAAGAAAGAAAATACATGTGCTAAATTATAAAAAGTTACTTCAGTTACTATTATACACAATCAAATAATAATGACCCTACATGTGTGGAACATATAAGAACAATATGCGACTATTTCTGCTATGCCTCTAAGGGCATGAAAGCAGCCATTTTCATATACAAGGAAATTTGAGTTCACAGAAAAGTATTGATAATAGTGGGTTTATGGGAAATCACCAAACCTATAAAATCCTACATTTTCAACAAATAGAGTTGGACTATATTGTAGATCTTAAGGTAGAGTACTACAGAACATAAACAAGTACCTGGTGTGTATGTTATAAAGGATATATATATATATCCTATCATATATATATATGATTTAAGTGCAAGGAAAGATATTTTTTACTTGACTCTACAGAACTGAGGGACACTGAAAATTTCTATATGGTAGACTTGGAAAAGCCAAGAAAATTCTTTCCTGATGCCTGAATTAATTCCTTACACTGTTGTGGTTACTGATTTCTTGGCAATATAGTGTGGAAATATCATCAGGCTACATGACTACATCTTCCCTGTAATCCCATTACCATACTTGCCCTTCTTTTTGATATCATTGATAGGAGTAAAATTTACATATTTAGAAAATTCACATTAACTAATTGCATTTCAATGTCAAACTCATTTTTCCTAAGGAATATCATAGAAAATAGGAAATATTTTACCTTAATCATTATCAGAAAAACACAGCATTATTATCTGTAATTATTAAACATGAATAAACAGGTGTAGCTTATTGTTGGTAATCTACTTGATGATAGTATTATGATAAAAACATTATCATTAAGAATACTCAAGCAAATACTTTCACATGATTTTTATAAAAGTTTGGGCTTAAGAATACAAAAATGAATAAAATACTACAATGTCTCTACAATGGGCTTGTACAGTAAAGATACCCAAGTGATATAGTCTTGTTGAGAGAAAAACACAGAGTGAACATAAGTCAAGCATATTATCAGAAATGATGTGGTATTATTTTTTCAGTGTTTGAGGTCATCTATTATTAACAGGTTCTTCCCAAGTGAAGTTAAGTTCATGGTGTCATTTCATTTAAAGGGATATTATGGTAAATGTCCAAGGAAATGAACAACTTTAAGGTGTAATTTCAAAAATTGTGTAGTAGACATGTTCAAAAGTAGATATCTTCTGAATAGTCAATGAGCATTTTTTTTTCACACCTCTTCTTTTAAGGCACCTGTATTCCCATTCATCAACAGAACTCTTTCATAAGGAGAAACTTATTGGATTTCATTGGTAAGCACCTGTTATTTTTAGAGCATTTTATCAACATAGAATTGTTCTCTATTTTATCCACTTTCATTATTTTATCCAATTTCAAAAAAACCCAACGCACATATTTTTTTGGATCATTTGGACACTTAACCAAATTTATTAGTTTCAGAGATTATAACTACTACCATATATGTTAATGAAAAAGTGCTGTGTCATTATTAAGATGAAACTTACTTTAGTAGTATTGTAATAAATATATAAATAATTGCAAATTTTATATCTCTTAATAGATGTATTGGGTCAAGTACCTAATTATGCATTTAGCACAAATTCATTAAAAGCATTAAAATCAAAACAAAGCTTATTTGAAAATTAAAAATTATGTCAGTACGAAATAAAGATTATATTATATATTGAAAATTATGATTGATTTATCAGTATAGCCAGTTGTAGTGGTTCATACCTATAACCCAAGCATTTGGTTGGCATCAGTAACAGGATTAGAGAAAGTTCAAAATCAGCTTGTCTTAAATAGCTGGTTCCTGGCCAACCTTGACTGTGGAATGAAATGCTATACCAAGCAACAATAACAGAAAAAAACAAAAGCATAATTTATGCCAAACTTTCCATATTTGTAAGTTTTATTTCCTAAGTAGGGTATCATCTTTTAATAGTTAATGCATGTCCCAATAGATCTGGAGGAGATAAGGAATCCAAACAAGGAACTGAAATATAGTTCCCAGAGATATACCATTTCATTCCACTATACATAATTTTTTTTCAGAATACAATCTTTTGGTATGTATGATTTTATTTATTAATTGTTTTATTCATTTATATTCCAGATGTTTTCTACTCTTGGTCCTCCCTCCCACAGGTCTTCTTCCCAGCACCTCCTCCCATTTGCCTCTGAGAGGGTGCTCCCACTCCTCGGGGTATCATACTTCCCCAGAGTCTCAAGTTTCTACATGATTAGGCACATCCTCTCCAATGTAGGCCAGACAAGGCAGTCTTCTGCTACACATGTGACAGGGACCTTGGACAAGTCCATACATGCTTTTTGGTTGGTGGCTCAGTCTCTGAGAGCTCCCAGGGGTCCAAGTTAGTTGACAATGTTGGTCTTCCTACAAGGTTGCCATCTGCTTCAGCTCCTTCAAACCTTCCCCGAACTCTTCTATAGGGGTCCGTGACCTCAGTCTAATGATTTCTTGTAAGTATCTGCAGCTACTGGTATAGCCTCTCAGAGGACAGCTATGGTATGCTCATGTGTGTAAGCACAACATTTCCTCAGTAATAGTGTCAGGTTTTTGTGTTCTGCCTTGAAGATTGATCCCAATTTGAGCTGGTCATTGGACATCATTTCCTACAGTCTCTGCACAATTCTAGTTCCTGACTTTCTTTTAGAAAGAACAACTCTGGGTCAGAAATTTTGACAGTACGTTGATAACCTGGTCCCTCAACTTGAGACCCTGTCTATCTACTGGAGGTGGTCTCTTCAGATACCCTCTCCCCACTGTTGGGCATTTCAGCTAAGTTCAAAAATCAATACAAAAAAATCCTCAAAATTATTTTCAATGATAATAACTATGTAAGAAGTAAAGAGCCAGTCACAACATGTTCACAAGAACCTGATTCCATAGAATTACATTGAAACTGAAAATCCCCATTGTCCAGTGACACAATGTTGCAGAATGTCACAGTGGCTGACTAATACATAATGGTGTCTGTGTTGATGCTCCCAGGCACTGCTCCATCAACTGCTTGCATGCTGTGTGATAAACAGGTAAAACTCTGAAAATGTAAGTAAACTCAACTTAAGTGCTGTCTCATATAGTAGTTGTCTTGGTCATAATATCTCCTCATAGAAATTGAACAGAGACTGAGACATAACAACTTATATACCAGGGAGTGGGAATTATTTTACAGGCCTGACCAAGTTGTTTGTTGTCAGAATGTGGACCTAGGACAAAGAAAATAGTTGGATGTTTCAAGAAAGGTTTAGTGGGCCAGACCAACAAGAGCTTATTTGAGAATGGAGCTGAGAGTAAGGTAGATTATGATGACCCAGCTCAAGAAGTTTATAAAATACATAAAAAAAAATCTTTAAGACTAAGTAGAGAAAACAAAGTAATCTCAGGACAAGAAAAACTCAGCTAAGATTCCAACTTCTGAAAAGGAAATAAAGAAAATCTTCAACAGTGAAGAAAATCACCAACAACAGAAAGCTGATCCAAATGGAATTGAGGGAGGCAGCCAATTTCCAGACTCAGCAAGCATCAGAATTTAGCAGCTTTTAACCACATGTTTCTAGCTGTAGAGTCACGGCTAAAGAAAGAGCTTATGAAATCTCTCTCCAAGTCTAAGGAAAGCCATGTTGCTGAGCCTAAGCATGTGTCCAGGGGATGCCTGCTTGGAGGCCCAGGGAGGTCATTTCATGATGCTGTGAAGGTAAATTGTGTTGGGTACTCAACGATTTTAAGATTCTAGAGTCATGGGTTATCAACCAAGGAAGATGTAGACACAGACACAGAGAGAAGTATGTTGTAATTTTTAAAAAAATAAGCAGAAAAGAAGTAAAGATCTGAAGAACAATTTGACATTGTTAGGTCTCAAAGAAACCTTGGGACAGTCTTGTTCACTCCTTGGGGCTACTTCCAGCACTTCTCAGTCCAAGCCCCTGCTCTAAACTTCTTGAGCTCAGAGACTGAGCTTCTATTTCTCCAGCCTCTGATTTCTATATAACTTCAGCCATTTTGGATATACATACATATATAACTCTTGCCTGGCTCCTCTCCTATATCTGTCTTGATCAGTTCCCCAGACCTTTTTCTCCTGTTTTGATCCCCTCCTCTCTCTCCCCTTATAAGAGCCAAGTTCATTCTGCTGATCACTTACAGTTTTGACTCCTCCAGCTGCCTCTGGCTATTCTCTCCCTAATGTTTACAATGAACCTTCTCCTCAATCATTTCAGCAGACCATCATGTCCTTATTTTTCATGCAGATATCAGACACAGAGAACCAGAAATTGGAGTTTGCCATAATCATTTTTCGTCTGTTCACTATGCTACTTTTTCTTCCATTTGGAATCATAATGTATATTCTGTGTCATTGTATACTGGAAGTATATGATCTGTTTTTGATTGTGGTTTTACAGGGGCCACATTTAAAAGATTGTGCTGATTCTCAGGAGAGACTTTGAACTTTTCAACAATGGTAAGACTATAATAGACTATAGGAAATTTTGAAGTTGAACTGAATGCAGTTCTTGACTTTAATCTGGTTATAGTCTTATACGATCTAGGTTGTACAAGGTGGTTTCTGATGAGAATTCCACCACAGGCTCATAACATTTGAATGCTTCATCACTACGCCTTGGCAATTTTTGAAAGTGTTACAAGGACAAAGAGATATGGCCCTGGAGGGAGTGGAGTGGCATTGAGATTTCAAAAGCCCATACATGGCACAAAATCTTTCTCTCTCTCTCACTATGGGTCACGAGGCAGCTCTTAAATACATCCCATCATGATAACAATGAACCAAAACCCAGATCAAATGATTTTTCTCCTAATAGTTGTCGTGGTTATGGTTTCTCTTCACATCAATAGAACTGTGGATAAAATGCTGTTGTATTAATCATACCTCCGGGCATTTCCTTTAACTAAAAATTAAAACAATAAAAACAAACAAACAAAACAAACTTGTATATTTTGGTTCCTAATTTGTGTTTTTCTGTTCTTTTATTTTAATTTTTTTTTTTTGGTTGGTTGGTATTTTTTTGGTCAATGCATTTTAAAAGAGAGTTGGAAAAAGGGCTTAGAGTTAGATGAGTAGAGACATAAATTTGGGCATAAGAAATTAATTAATAATCATATTATATGAATCATTGAAAATAAATATATTTTTAATTGAAAAATAAAGATGAACATTATTTTTTCTGGAAGAATGCAGCATACAAAAGGCTCATGAATTATTATGACATCTAGTGCCTTGGTAATTTTTCTTTTCTTTTTCTTTTTCCTACTTTATTTACATTTCAAATGTTTCCCGCTTTCCAGAGCTCCCCTTTGGAACCTCCCCATTTTCTCCCCCCTCCCCCTGCCACTATGGGGATATTCTCCCACCCACCTACCCACTCTCGTCTTCCCTCCTTGGCATTCCCCTACACTGGGGCATCTAACACCCTCAGGCCCAAGGACCTCTCCTCCCCCTGATAGCTGAGAAGACCCTCCTCTGCCGCGTATGTGGCCAGCACCATGGGTCCCTCCATGTGTATTCTTTGCCTTGGTAAATTTTTAACTCTAGTATGCATTTCAGAAATGTTGTCCATGTGATTTTGAATTATATTTTTCATCACTGATGGTATTTTTATATTATTATCCTATATTTGTAAGGTAGTATAATCTTAATCTTTCTTGTAAGTAAATCTAATTTTCTAGTTACTTTATTCTAAAGATAGTCCAGATCTAGGTTCATGCTTTGACAAATTCTCTTGATAGAGCTACAGAGCTACTGGGCAAACTATTCAAAAGCCACATTGGAAGACACTATTATTCTTGTCATTGCAGGATTCTTTGTGAAAGGTATGTGCTTAGGATGTGATGCCACATTGCATGTATTTAACTAGAAAAAAAGATAAAATAATTGAAGAACCTCTTCAGATATGAGTAAAGGGGTGGAGAGTGGAATATCTTCATGGAAACTTTCTTCAGAGTTGGAGACTAGCAATGGTCAGTGCTAATCATAATTTCAGAATTGTATAAGCTGATACAATGAGGAAGTGAAGAAGAAAGAGAAGAATCTAGTGATAAAAATGTAAAGGTTTTCTCAGTAATTAATTTTAACTGATAAACTAATGGATTAAGCCTATATTCATTAATGGTGCATAGCCTAAGATATAGCAATTAATTGAAATGATAAAGTTTCAATTATTTGAAACTTTTTACAAATAGTTATCATATGTCTATTCATAAGTTAGAAATCAATATTTCATGGCATTTAAAAGGTAATTATGAATATAATAGAGTATGCTTTTCTCAGAAGATTAATATAATTTCACAAAACATATTTATTTGAAATTAATTATTATATATATAAATATAACAAGATTATTTGAACTGTCTTTAAGGTTTAACAAATATAATTAGATATATCACTTTGACTCAGTGAACCCAATAGCACAGCATACTTGCATGCTTCAATCACTTGTCTTTCATTTCATGGACCCATTCAGGGACTTTACCATGCTTATTGATGCTCTACTACTTAAAAGCATTAATTTATTTGTCCAGAGAATCCAAACACTCTTATATCCTTTATGGGGTACCATTCACACATGTGCTTAGACATAATGCAGCCAAAGCATCCTGAACATAGGTACTATATTTAATTAAAATCATGATTGTATTTCCTTCTGTTATGTTTGTAAAGATTAAGTTGATATGAATTTTCAAAGTATTTTTGGACTTCCTTGTGATGGAGATTGATGCATAATTCAGAAAATTTGCTATAGCATTTACAGTGAGTTTAATGAATAAAAACTTAAATAGAAATTAAGCAGCCCAATTCCAAACAACATTCAAAGGACTCTGGATGATCACAAGACTTTTTTTTTTCTCTTCTGAACAAGAGTGATGGAAAATAATATGAGTTAAGAACAAGTAAAAGCTTTTTTTCTTAGCATAGAAGACTGGAAATATGTGGTAAGGATTGATCAGTTCAAGGGAAAGTGTGAACGCAATTTACAGAACACAGTCCTCATGTCTAATATTAAAAACATGGAAAGGAAAAATATCTATGATCAGGTAAAGAGATAAGAACTTTAACAATGACCACATACTTCAAAACAAAACACACAAAAAGCAAAGCTGTGTTAACCACTATATACTTGGATGTATACTCTCCCACCAAAGAATTCTATTTGGATCATTTTGAAATAAGAAATGAAAAGACATCTTAGACTGGATATTTTAAGACTGTGGGATTTGGGGACAGATGTTATTAGTCTGAATGCTGGAAAAGAGATAAACTGAGTAGTATAAAACTAGCCATTCCTCCTTCAGACCAAAAAAAAAAAAAAATTGCATAACCTAAGTTGATATGAGAGAAATCAGCCCCTCACAGTGTGTTTAACGTCAGCAGTTGTGTTACGTGGTTATCATCAATAAGGTCCCTATGGAAAATGGAGGCAGAATGATAACAGAGGAAAGGTATGCATTACCAAAAGATGTAATTTGGTGTCTTTTTTAATATTCATTTGCTGTGAAGAGACAACTTAACCATAGTAACTCTTTAAAAAATTGGGAGATGAATTCTGTTTCAGACATTTAATCCATTGACATCATGGAAAGAAGCATGAAGCACACAGGTAGACATGGTACTGCAGAGGTAGCTGAGATTTCTACATCTAGATCAGCAGGCAACATGAAGACAGTTAAGACAGCTGCTGGGTGTGGCATGAATTTCTGAAACCTCAAAACCCATCCCTTGATACATGTCTTTCAATAAAATCATGCATACTGCAAAAGGCTGCACCTCCTAATAGTGCTGCTCCCTAGGAGCATATGGGACCAATTTTTATAAAACACTACACTTTAGTCCTTGGCCCCATATGCTTTTAGCCATATCAGAATGCAAGAATGAATTTAGTCGAACTTCAAAATTCCCCAACCATATCCTATTTCAGTCTCAACTTTGTTTAAAAGTCCAAAGTTCAAAGACTCTTCTAAGACTCCTGGAAATCTCTGTAACTCCAGCTAAATCAAAATGAAAAAGAATACCACAGCTTCCGACATGGTATAGGATATAAATTACCATTCCGAAAAGGATGAAAGGGAGCACAGTGAAGAAATACCGGGCCAAAGCAAAAATATAAAACCAGCTTGGAAACCTCCAAGCTCTGCCTCCCCATGTCTGATGTGAGTACCACACAGATACACAGATCTTCAACCTCTTTCAGCTTTGTTGACTGCAACACTTCAATTTAGTCTCTGGAAGGTTTTTGGACATAGCCAGAAAGTAGCCCTATTCTTCAGCAAAATATCATAAGAGCCTCCAGGCTCCATACTGATATTATTCTCTTCTGAAATCATTTGATCCAGACTTCCAAAGTTCAAATCTTCCTCAGCACCACTCTCTTCTATGCTCCTACTAGTATGGCCCATTTATCTGTGCTTAAAGCATTAAGTGGCTTTTCTAATCCAGTATACACATTCTTCTAGATAGAAGCATGGTCCAGCCTTTTATATCAATGCATCATTTTCTGATACCAACTCTTGTATTAATTAATTAATGTCCTATTGTTATAAAAAGGCACCTGGGCCACAACTCTTATAAAGGAAAGCGTTAAATTGGTGAAGGCTTAAATTTCATAGATATAATTCCTTTATAGTCATGGAGGGAAGCATGGATGCATAAAGACAGACATGGTGCAAGAGAGGAAGCTGAGAGTTCTACATCTTTATTGGCAGGCAACAAAAAGGGAATGAGAGAGCCACAGTGTCTGGGTTGAGCTTCTGAAACCTTAAAACCCACTCCCAGTGACAAACTTCTTCCAACATAAACATAATAAAGCCACACCTCTCAACAGTGCCACTCCCTGTGAACCTATGGGTCCACTTTCATTCGAACCACCACAAATGGGTATTTAATGCCAATTCTATGACTAGACAGGACTGATTCATAGAAGACTTAAGAAGATAATCCAGCAGATATACTATGGTTAGTGTGGGGATCTTTACGGATTTGCTGAGCCCTATTGCAGGTCATAATTTCTTTCATACAAGAAAGAGTAGTATTGATATGAATTATTTAGAAATATTTAAACCAGGATGTATTAATATTAATGCATACAATAGATATATATTATATATAATATATTATATACATTAATATAAAATCAACAGACAATGAGCATATCTGGTTCACTTGAAAGCAAATGTGCCCCCCTTCATGTTGAGCCACAGTACCTATGGGGAAAATAGCTAAGAAATTACATTCAGTGCCTATGAAACTCTAAAAGAGTCCAAAGACTGAGAAAATACATTAAAACTATGATTGATAGATAAGCAAACATGAAAAAGGATGAGGATTAATATCAAGTGAGTATTTATCATTTCAATAAGCTCCCTGAATCTCAAAGCTGGACATGAGAAATGTTTTCTCAGCATGTACACATTCTGTTACTCAGTATCTGGGAATTATGCTTAAATATTTCTGGGAAAAGCCATTGCAATGAATCTCAATGTTAAAATAAAATAGTAAATATTTTAGGTCATAACTTTGAGATGAATAAAAATATACCAATGTAACTTACAATAAGGAAAATAAGAAATTAATAGCGATTAAAAGTTTCTTTTACGTTTCTTTTACCACAAAAAGTAGATTCTTCAAAGTATGTTGAAATATATTATAGTTTAGACTATATTATTTTTAGCATAGCATGATCAATATTTAGGAACATATTAACTCTTCTTCAAAGAGTTAGACCATTGCCTACATGGTAGAACTTCAATAAATTTCTAAAAAAGTATTTCAAGTTTTAGCTAGCAATGAAACATAGAAACCCTTGAACACCACAGTTCTAATTCAAAAATAAAATGTGGATAAAATTATATAAATATGTAATATGAATAAATGAAGATTAGAAACTGAAAATTGAAATAATTGTTATTACTACTCTCCTACTTTTTTTCATGCATAAAAAGTACAAAAGTACTTTAGTCTACTGGGTACTAAATTTTATGGTGCCAAGTCAACTAGACTGAAGCCATTTTCCTTAGAATTCTTTTGTATATAATTGCAGGTTAGAAGGGCCAAATGAAACATTTTTCAAGAAAATTAGAAGGCAGAATTATGCAGCAGACACATTAATTTTGTACTTGCCAGTCCCTTTACTCTTGTTTCCAAAAGGACTCTAAAAAGGAAAAGAAATTAAGTAATACTATGAAGATCTGAAGGCATTGATTTTTTTCCTTTTCTATGAAGATTCTACTAGTAATATAAAAGAACCCCTTGTACAGTGAAGGCACTGTGTAAAATTATATTCACTTTTTATTATTGAATTGACTGATACTCCATTAAGATTGCATCTACAACTTTAAAAGTTGTCTTGTGATACAAGCAAGCATTTGTTGGTAAGAACTAAGTTCATATAGTGGGAATGGATACTATGATGGTATGAATGAAAATGGCCTCCAAAGCTCATAGGGAATGGCACTATTAAGAGGTCTGTCCTCGATGACGTACCAGTGTCATTGCTTCCTGCCATGATGGTAATGGACTAAACCTCTGAACCTGTGTTCCTGCCCCAATTAAATATTTTATTTTATAAGCTTTGTCATGATCAGAGTATCTTTTCACAGAAATAGATACCCGATAAAGACAGATACATTCAGAAACTCTACCCCCCCAAAAAAAACACACAAAAAAAAAACCCAAAAAATAATCATGTTGAAAAGGACAATTAATTCTCATGTCTTGGACCCTACAACTCTACTACCTCTGCATCTGCAATTATCCTCTAGCCCAGCTGTTAACAACAAGGCCCAATGAGAATACAGAGAATGAGAGACATAAAGTGTGCTATGCAAAAATAAATGTATTTGTGTACATTTAAAATGACAAAATTACCCATGTCATAGGACTGAAATTATTATAACTGTTGCAGATCTAAGTTGAAGAACACAAATTCGATATGCATTCTCCAGGAAAAACACACAAAGATAACACCCTGTATTCATTTTTCTAAATCAAATGATGAGAAAGTATTTCATACTTTTTTTTCCTGATAACTGAATCATATACAATGGAATAGTTAAAATCAAGTAGAATGGCAAAGCCACATTTTCATATTATAAGAACACAACGTCAGTTAAAGATATTGAAGTTGTTATTTATGACACCTCTCATTACTTATCTGTTAAGATACCCAAAGGTTAGTTTAAATGTGCTGCCTTTTCTATGTATAAATACCTTGCCATGGAATATACTCTCCTTGTCCCTAAGGAAATCTTGGTCATTTCTTACACTTGGAAACAAATTAAGTAGAAACTACTATGCCAGAACTGACCTTCCCGATCTCAACTGCAGTAATGAGGCATCCATATGGAAAACCACAGCTCATATAAGTTGATCCCAAGAAATGTAACAGTAGTGAAAAATATAAAGGGTAACAGAGATGAATCAGTTATCAGATCATTCAAAAAGCATTGTTATTTAAAAGTATATAATGATATCCTATACTCAAATTTGACAGTAACTCTATGAATCTATATCACATTTGTATAAGTAAAAATCTACAGATTTGTTAGATAGATTGTATCTAAAATGAAAATAATATCTGAATTAATGAAAATAATTACTGAATCACAGATCCATGAAAGGGAGCTCGTCAGACAACTGAACAGAAACATTCAGGACACATTTTACATGAAATACCATTAATAACCAATTTATTGAGTGCCTTTTTATAATGATGAATCTGGGTCTAAGAAGAAGACTTCATTATATAGCCTATAATCACTGTTAGAGTTATTCCTCAGTTTTCTTACAATATGGCAATTGGATTTGCACTATGAGGACATTGGTCACTAACTCTAAATCCTTACTTATTCTAAAAGGGCAAAATATAATATTACTGAGAACATGTCATAGCAAATTGAAGCTGTTACAGCTATTTTCTGAGTTTCATAATACATCATCAAATCACACATAATTACAAATTTACATGACTCATCACATGATTACTGAATCACAGATCCATAAAAGGGAGCTCGTCAGATAATGAAAGCTAAACAGAAACATTCAAGACTCCTTTTACATGAAAATTATTAAATCAAACAAGACCAAATCCCTATAAGTATTGCAGGGCTTAATGTCCTCATCACAGCACATTCAGTTCACCTGTTTCACTTGTTCAGAGAACAGATGTGAATGCTAATATAAAATTAGATTATTGAAGGGATAATTGCACAGTGTTTTCTATTGCAACGGCTGATCCAGATGTGGTTTTATTACTGGGTCAAATCATTACCATCCCATGGCAGTTGGTAAGCAGCCTTATAGCAACAGAATATTCTTTATATCCCTAAACAAAGAAAATATGTCCTTATCCTGGTTTAGCAGTAACAGCCCAAAGTAATAGTTATGTGGGGCTACATCACTTATTCAGTTTGCTGTCAAACTCTAGTCTACCGTGATATGTGATACTATTGTTTCAAAGTGATGTTATTTTATACTCTGTATATAAAATGCATTGACCTGTGGTCTTGTGGTCAAGATTTACCATCTATGCTGGTGTCTAGTAAGAAAGATGTATTTCAGGGCTTAGAATTAGAGTCCCATAAATGTGGAGCCCAGGTATCGTTGTTAATTAATTTAGAAACTTACGATATATTCTAAAATATTCTTGCTAACTTGGGAAGATGTTCCATGTGAATGGTCCCATTAATAAATCACATTGTAGCATCCTCTGGATTTCTTAAGATACAGGATATGCACCTCATTGGCATGCACTCCTCCTGTGGTTTTTACTATGCTGAAAAGCCAACATTTTTTTGGTGGGAACAAGTATGTATTTCCAAAAAAGTGTTCTATCTGTCATGAAACTCTTCAATAACTTGGAGCTGTTTTGCCAATTTTAAAGTGTCTGTGTCTCTCATTCATTTGCCCATCTAAAATAATATTTACTTTAAACTATATAAGAAAACAGCTCCTAGAACTTGTTTTCTGCATGAACATGATTATGGTGTTTTTCTTGGTTAGGTTTGATTGCTTTGGTTCTCATCAGAGAAAAGAATTATCATTGAAGTAACGAAACTTATATAGATTTTCCATTTAAAGAGACTTTGCCTTTCTCCAACTAATGAATACTTTATAATGAGTTAATGTGTATTACAGAAAAGAAATACATTGGAAAGGTAAAAGAAAGCTATGCTCAGTGACAGCTTCTGTAGAATTGCTGAGGCTCAATACTCAATCTCTAAGATAATTGTTTTTACTTTTCTTAAAGATTCATCCTTAAGTTTGAAATTCACTTTTTGACTAATAGCATAATATTATTTGAAAGTTGTGAATTGTAGAAGTTTTTACATCATTAAAATGTATATCCCTTACTCCCTGAGAGTGGTGTCATCATGAGAATGCATGACCTTTTGCTGAAGAAGTTCTCGTGAGAAATAAGTTTCCATGGTTTGTAAACTTTGCCTTTATAGATCAAGTTGATGAGGACGATGCTCAACTCGTACTCCTGTGATTACAACTTAATTACAGTATTCATCCTTTCCCTGTCTTCCCTTCAAATACTCCCATTCACCTATCCCTACTCTCCTTGAAGTCCATTGGCTCAGTGTGCACTAATTGTTACTTTTTGTGCATATGTATATGCATAAATATTACTAGATATGACCTGGAAATCCATATATTGTTATTTGCTATATGTTTTCAGAGCAGACCATGATTCTGTTGCTTCTTAAAACTTAAACTAGCCATTACTTTTTGAAACAAATTCATGTTTTCATACAAATATTTATATGTGCATATATAAGATTTAGAAACTTACAAAAGTTCAAATTAATTTTTTCTTTTCTCCTACTATTGTTGTACAACTGCATGTGTATATACAATCTGAGGAAGCAATGCCACATTTGCATGTGCAGGTCCCAGGATGCTCTGCAGCCTTGATTCTCTCCTTCTACCTTACATACATATGAAGAAGCAAACTCATGTCATTAGATTTGTAGAGAAAGTGGATTTAGTGACTGAATCAATTTGCTGGCCCAAGTAAAAATTTCCAATATATGGAATGCACATGAAATGGCTTCAATTGAAAGATGTATACTCAAAACAAACATAATGCTGTACTCTGTCATAGAATGTAGAGATAGTATTTTTTCATTGATTTGTATAGAGTTGAAAATCATTTCTAGTAAACTGTTTCTTTGTGTTTTGAATGTTGCATTTGCATTTATTTTATGTTTGCAGCACACATGCTATTAAGAAAAAATATTTTCCATTTTATTTATGTGAGAAATAATACTGTCATGAATGTAATCTTACTGGGAATATATTTCTCCCATTGTTAATTCATTTCAAAGTCATGCACTTAAGGCTGATTAAAACCGAGCAAGTGGTATTATGTAAACAGACAAGTTTTATCCCCTGTAAGGCCAATGATTTAATAAACACATTTCATAATAAGTCAAGAGGACTACAGAACTATCACTTCACTATAAATGAAACAAGAGAATCAATTCTTTACAAAGAAAATGGCTAATGTGGAAATTGGATTCTGTGACAACTCATTGAACAAACAATCATGAGCAACCACAATAAAATGTAATTTCCTTTATCTCAGATTCTTTAAAGTTAGCAGTTAAAACTGGATTCTCATATTTGCCATTCTCTATAGTTTATCTTTCAAGCGGATGATTTTATGTTCAAATATCTGTAGCAAGGATAATTCATGGGCTGAGATTTCAGGGGTGAAGGAAGCAATGGTACATCACACTGCAGTTTCATTGCTTCAAAGTCATAACTGCACATAGATTCCTTTTTTTTTTTTTTTTCAGTTTGTGTGAGTTCATGGAGCAGCAGGGAAGGAGAATATAATCAAGGCAGCAGGGAGCTTCTCTCTGCAACTAGAATGGATTTACATTTGTCTATTATGCAAATGATTTTCACCATTTTCCTATTTGCCCATTTAGAGCAGTAGCAGAGGAAATTTCCAGAGACACTTAGGAAAATGTTTTCAAACTTTTTCTACAATTGAAATGTGGGTTTATTTTTACTAATATTTAGACAAATACTTCTGCCCTTCATTCAAAAATAGTAACTTCATCAATTGCATTATTTTCCTTATTTGTAGGTGACTTAAATGGAGAATAAAACTTGCAATTTATTTAAACCACAACTCAACTACCTATCATTATAATGTTTGTAGTCTGTGATCATTACATTTTTTTTCCTATTTTTTAAGTTGAAAATAGAATTATCTTATACAATATATTTCCATTAAAGTTTTCTCTCCCCTGACTTCTCTGAGATGCTCCCTACATCCTCCTCTCTCATCCAAATCCCCACTCTTTCTGTATCTCCTTAGAATACAAACAGGCATATAAAAGTAATATAAAAGAATATAAAAGCAGAAAGAAAACTGGAATAAGACAAAACAGACAAAGAATCAATCAAACAAACATAAACAGAAGTAAATGTGTCAAAGGAAAAGCACAAGAAACATATATAGATGCAAAGACACACAGGTTCACACATACAGGAATCTCATCAAAACACAAAGTCAGAATCCATAATCAATATTCAAAGACTGTTAACTATTTTTATGAAAAAATGACGTAACACAATTGAGTTTTGATTTGAAAACTCATAGATACTTTCTGTTAGTAAAAAGCTTAAATGAAACAATAATGTACATATTCTGATGGTGGTTCTTAACCTGTTCTATAAATTTATTAAATACAAAGTTTCTACTTCCTATATTTTTAAAATTATACTTACTTTGTTTGGTTTTCTTGTGTAATAAATATATTTGAATGGATTTACTGCAAGTATGAAAAATATTTCAGCCTCAATGAAGTAAACTGCAATTGAACCCCAATGCCTTTCTATCTTTTCCATTTAGTCACCAACCTTCCTATGAACTCAATGAATGCTATATATTTTTATTCCTGAAATTCAGTTCACTTTACTGCAGCTGCACAAATAGTCACTCACTCAGTCAATGCAATTAATAACAGATGGCAGGCACGTAGTAAAACTGTTCACGCCATTTATTTTCTTTACTGCAGAGTCGAGGGGCAGTTTGCTATAACATAGGTTTCTCACAAGTAAGCAGGTTTCCACAGCATAGGGCGACATTCTTTTTTATTTCTTTTTTGTTATGAAAGTGTTTGTAAAATAAGACTCCAATGCCACAGTTCTGTTATTTCCATCAATACTTCCTTCAGCAGCTCACCTTCTTTTCTGATTTCAACCCTGACTTCTGTGGGAGGAACTCCAAGACATATGGATGCTCTGACCCCCATTTCTATACTTAGACTGCAAAGTTACAATCAAGTATATGCACTTTACATTTTTTTCTACAAACATAAATTTTATAGTCACAAGGCAAAGGCTACTTTCTTTTAGAGCACAAATCTACTGTTTCCCTGATTTTTGCATTTTTCCTACATTTTTGCATCATGTTCAGTGTATCTTGTTCAAAGATTTGAAGAGTTTAGTTTTTTGATAAACACACTTACACACTGTATCTTGATGGAGATTCTTTCAGTGACTGTATTGATTTCCTGGAATTCAGTTTTGTTTAATGATTTTTTGTTATCTATTGAATCTTTTATTTGGGCATATAAGAATTTTCAATTGTAACTTGACATTTTAAGGAGTCACACTCATAAATTAGAATCTCAGTTGAGTAATTTTATTGCTTTATTTGTTCTCTCTCTCTCTCTCGCACACACACACACACAAATACACAAACACATTCACACCTATGATACCATGCACATACCCACACCTACCTACACCTTCACAATCATCTCTCCATTGGCTAAACTTATCAAACCAAATGCTTTTTGCTTTAATGGTTAAATGTGAGATACTATATCATTTCAAATTTCATGAGGAAACTTGATTATATCATGTTTGGTGATCTAGAATTTAAGGAAAATGTCTACAAGGAATCCTCTTTGATAGGGTGTAAGTTGCCTCTCATTATGCTTGTTTAAATTTGCATTTCATATTTTTAAATCAGTTGTAATAAAAGAGCTGCTGAAAACCAACTGGAGCGAAGTCGTATAAACATTAGGATTTCTGTGAGGAACATATCAATTTCTCTGAGCATAAATAGTAACAATACTTTTCTTCATAGTTTTATAATGTCATTTAGTAAACTTTTTATTTAATGCATTTGACATTTATTTCTTTTTTGTATTTTGTAAATTCAGAGACCTTATTGTTATATTATGCTTGTTTAATTTTGTATCAATCAAATTAGACTAAAAAATAGATAGGATTTCTGTTATTATCATGTCATGATCCAATTATCAATCCAGTCATTAATCAAAAGCCTATTAGCTGGCAAACAAGTCCATACAGAAATTCAAATTATAGGACACAAATCTTGACAAAGTGTAATACAAAATATAATATATGAAATATAGCCTGTAGTTTGTAATATATTGAATATGCTTATGTGATACAAATAAATGTATCACTTCAGTGTGGTACAAGTTTAATTCATAATATCGGTGTGAAGGAGTTTGAGACTCATGAGGACTGAATCAGGGAACCCTGTGGTTGAATTGGGGAAAAGTTGGAAGAAACTGAGGAGGAGGGCTACCCCATAGGTACACCAGCAGTCTCACCAAACTAATGAGTACTAATATGCACATATATTATAAAATTCTTAAAGAAAAGTGCTTGCAAACTTTGTGTTTTTTCCAGTGAATTTTATTAATTCTTATATAAATATTAATAATGTTATCAACAATTGTTAATCCCAATCGTATTTATAAGAAATTTTATGAGAAATGCTAAACAGACATTAAATTATATTATATTTAACATGTACTAAAATACCTTTCAGTATCTAAAAGATAGCAGCTAATATACAGGTTTATTAATGTTTCATAATCAAGAATAATAGATCATTGATTTTTGACCATTTATTATCTCCTATAACAGGATAATGAGAAAAAATCTATACAGAGACAAGGTTTGCTGGGTTTTGAAACACTGAAGATATGTTTTCCTAGTTATTTAAACACACCCACATATTCTGTTATATAACTAGAACTATAAATCTAATCTTTTACAGGATTTTAGTTCGTATCTTATGTCTTGATGGAAAACTGAACATTACCAATTAAAATCAATATTATCTTTAAAGAGGGAAATCAATGATAGTATTAGTGAAACTAGAATCACTGGTTTTTAATCTTAAAATTATTATTATTATTATTATTATTATTATTATTATTATTATTATTCCATTAATTTTGTGTTCATGCATTAAATCATGCACATGAGTCCAGCTGACCATAGAGCCCAATAGAAGGTGACAGAATCCTCAGAGCTGAAGTCCAGGCTGTTTTGAGCCACTAGGTATGATGTTGGGAAACAAATGAGATTTTTTGAAAAAGTAGCAAGTGCTATAAAATTATAATCTAATGAAAGACAACCTCACCTCAATCAGGAAAAAAAAATATGGTTTTAAGCTCTCATGATCTGAATTCTTGTATGTGAATTAAATTAAGAAAATCCAAAAGCCACAAAATATTCATTTTACAACAGATTGAACAGTGGCTATTATTCGTTATTAGATGTTTTAAGCTCTTAAATCTATATCCTACTGTCTTCTTTGTAATCCCTCCCTGATAATATTGCTGTAGGGTTGTACTTTCTGAGATTCCCCAAACTCCCTAAGAGTTAAGCATCTCCACAACTGATACCTATGTTCTTGTCCACTTTTGTATTAATCCAGTGGACTGGGTCGTCTTCAGTCCAAACAAAACATGGAAATGGTGGAAATCGTTGACATCTGTCATAAGATTTTCTAATCCTTTTAATACAATGTAAACAGAATAAAAATGGGTGTTTTATTCTAGTGTATTCCAAGTGTACACCTGTAATATCAGCACTAGAGCAAGTGAAGCATTAAGATCAAAATTGTGATGCCAGCCTGCTTAGAACAGCATAGTCTGCCACAAAAACTGGGTATTATTATACTGACATGCATGCAGTGCAGTTTCTAGTCCTCATCAATGGCTCTTAACCCAGTCCGTTTCACACAAGGTGACCCTAGATATACTCCTGGGCATTTTTGATTCTTTTCTCAACAAAGTACTTTCAATTTTTTCATTAGAAGTAAAATAGACTCCTGTATTTTACATATATATATATATATATATATATATATATATATAATCATTGCTAATCCATCATTCTCATGATAACATAGCTATTATATGTAGATGAAATAATTTTCACCTGACAATAAATCATCATCATGAAGGACATCTTTTGAATTAGCTAAAAGCATACAATTTCTGTGTGAAGATTCACTGTTTCAAGCAAATTTAGTATTTTGTTTTAGGGCAGTTGCAGAAAATATTTTTCTTCCTCTGTTAGGACTCTTATTTTAAATCCAATAACTGAATATAGATTGATGTGCTTCTTTTTTGGCCCATAAAGAGTATATAAAATATTCAAAGTTTTACAACAGTGTATTATTGTCTATCCTCTCAACTAAGGTTTATAAATAGCTTGTCACAGCATTGTGTACATTTCAATATAAATGAGAACTGTGTACAGTCTCAGGCTCTTAGCATAACTGATCATTAATGCTCAAGAATGTTTTATACTACAAAGCATAAAAAAATTGACTATCACTGAATGAAAAACAGAAACATGATTATACTCAGAAAATAAAAGCAGTAAATGGCTCTCTTTCCATTTACAGAATTGTAATAAAAGTGCCAAGTAGATTGATATTTAGGCAAACATCACATTGCAATAAATGTGAGATTTCTAGAGGAGATACATTAATAGAGAACATTCCTCTCTGAATTTGCTTTTTCTAGTTTAGCTTCCAGAATAGTTGGCTATTTTAATTTCTGTTACAGATACTCATTTAGTCCCTGATTCAGATAGAATTCTCTTTTGTGTAATATAAATTTAGAAAATTCTAAGTTCTTATATTTCACCAGGCTTTTCTTACATTTTAATCTCAATATTTTTTTAAAAAATCACATTAAAAGTTACAATCCTATATGTCATACAAAAACTATTGCCTTTCCATTCACATGATATTAAGCTGTTGTATCAGCAACTCCATCGGGTTTAGCACAACATATGGTGTTGATTTTTCCCTTTTTCAATGAAAATTCAAATTATAAATCTCTTACCACAAACTGGTGGTGAGATGTTTAGTAAAAGTATAACATATATTACTTGATATTTAAAAATGTCACATAGTTTTCCTTTGGGAAATAGGGTGAGAGTATATGAAGGCCTGTTAGAGAAGGAGGTGAAGGGGGCGGAGGAGGGAGAGGAGGAGGAGGAGAAGAAAGAGGAGAAGAAGGAAAAACAGGAGCAGGAACAGGAGCATGAGGAGAAAAAGGGCAGAAATTAACAAGTTGAGGAGAATTAACAACCAAAGGTACCAATCTTTAAGTCCATAAGATAAAATAGCCCTAATCAACGTGCTATGGAATGTGTTTGTGGTGCTTGTCTTTCTTAATTATCAATGTTTATTTTTATGTTTTTATGACACTCATTTTATAAGACACTATATATATGCAATCAAAACTTCTTTCAAAAAATAAGACATTAGTTTTTGATTACTAGAGATTAAATAAAAGCCTTCTACAGGCTTGTGAAACTATCTACTTTTGAGCTATGTCACTAGTCCCAGAAGAAATGAGTGATCTAACTAGTTTTAGGTATTTCAAGAGTCCCCATTTTTGTATATAATATTATTAGTTTAACTAAACCATGTAAGGTATTTTTATCAGAAGTATACTTTGAAATTAGAAGAACATGTAAGAAAATATTTTATTCATGTATCAGTGTTTTATCTATGTCATGTTTGTGCATGGGTATACATGTGTGCACATGTGTGCATATGTGTGGAAATCATGGTGAGTTTTGGACATTGAGTTTCTCTTCCTCATTGTATAGATAGTAGGCCTCTCCATGAACCCAAAATTCAAGAATTCAGCAAGACTGTCTAGACAGGAAATCACAGAAATCAATTTGTTTCTATTTCCTCTGTGTTAGGTTATTGATGGGTGGTGCCACACCTGTCTTTACTAGTAGCTTCTGATAATATGAACTCAAAGAATCATGTTAGAGCCACAAGCAATCTTCCAAATGAGCACATCACCAAACTCCCCTCGGGGTGGGGAATTTCTACCTGTGCCATAGTGTACATTTTAAGGCATAATAAGATTTCCATATATACAGAGGTGGTTGATGACTTACACGATAAGTTAATTTTTTTTAATTCAGTTTATATTCCTGTAACACAAGGTGTGGAATTATAATTATAAATATTTTAATGTGTTATGCACCTAACCTTCAAAAGACTTGAGGCCCCCAGGAATGGGGAGGTCTGGTGGGGTGAAGGTAAGGGTTGGGGACATCCTCTTGGAGATGGGGGAGGAGAAATAGGATGAGGAACAGTCAGAGAGTAGACAAGGAGGGGGATAATGAATGATTGGACTGTAAAAAAACATCATCAACATCATCATCATCATCATCATCATCATCATCATCATCATAATAATAATAAATCATGAGCATTAAAATGTAGCTAATCCACATATAATCTAAGATTTTATTATAATCTTGTGATTCAAGTAAAAAAAATAAAATCAAAAATTGAACTTGGCCATTTTTTTTGTTTTAGGACAAGCCTTGAAAAATTTAAAACATAAGTTATGGATGATGGAGATCAGCACCTTTTGCTTTCATGAATATATATATATATATATATATATATATATATATATATATATGCATGATTTGATCATTCACTACATGTAACACTAATCATGGTACCACAGGGCTGACAGATCACAAACAAATAAATGAACCAGTGGTGTTACAAAAAACAGGGATGAATATTTTCATTTATAATAAGCAACGTATTATGCTGGTTGGTAATGTTACACACATTTAATTCCAGCATTTGGAATTCATAGTCAGACAGATCTCTGAGTTATAGGCCAGCCTGTCCTACAGAGCAGGTTTCATGACAACAAGGGTTATGCAGATAAACCCTGTATCAAAAACAAAGCAACACATTAAATCAACTGAATAGATGGTAAACTATTAAAAAAATTGACTACTTAAAATTGTCATTCTAAGAAATAGACAGGCTTCTATAATTTATGTCATAATCACTACCTTAATATGCTTTTTACAAGTAAATAACTTTATCTATAATTTCTTGTTGAACAGTATAGTAATACGAAATTATATTAATCGATATAAAATAAATTTTAAATTAAGTTGTCAATAAACTGAAATTGACAAAAATTGAAATTGTTTATAGAACAGAATAAACTTACTTTCCCCAGAAATAAGCCTCTTTCCCCAGGTTTTATCCCCAGTATCCAAAGAAATTAATATTTCATAGTCATTAATATATTCTAGGTTTTATGCACAACTCCAAGATATATGAGCTTAATAACACATAAATTTTGTGCCTTTATGACCTTACAAATATTTGGCATAAGGTGTTGGGAGATTTTTCTGACTTTAATGACCTGTAAAAAATGAATAGTCTATGCTTGTTGTTTTTCTGATTTTAATTTTTTCAAATTACTCCATTTTTACCATATTAGGTTGTAATTGCTCATACTTAGATAATCTATCTCTGAAATCAAAGACTGAGTGAAGTGTTTGAAAGTTTGCCTGTAAATTATTTGCCCTAAAATATTTCTTTACACATTACATTTCCAGTTCATTTAATTCTGTACTGAATTTGACATGATGTTCTGATAAATGGTAGTAGATATTTTCTTTTGGATAGATTCAAAATCTCTTGCCATGTACCTCAGGAGTACTATGTATCAAAACAGTCTAGGAATTTATGTTGCAGGGTTAAATTTTCCTTATATTGCCACTGATACTCATTTTACAAATTTACTTGTGAAAATAATGAAGACATCCAAAGTGAGATGCCAGATTAGTGATTTCCTTTGGGTGACTCTAGGGATGAGAGGAGCAACTTATTAAAAAAAGATGATTATTTTGCAGTTTGAAATAAGAGGTTTGAGAATCAAGAACGTAAGAGACATAAAGCTGAATGGCATAGACCAACAGAAACGATGTGCAGAGAAATATAAGAAAGGTATATAGCTCAAGTCTTTTGGCTCAAAAACAGAAAAATAATTTGATTTCACACCTCTAAAACAAACTAGACAGCCCTGTTGACAGAAAAGTGACAGATCAAGCAACATGAGAATCACATGGTTTTCACACACTTTGAAGGCAGTTCAGTGATTTGTCATGATGGTGACTCCTAAAATCAGGAATGAGACAATGGAACACTTTCTAAACTATCACTTTCAGAAGGTTAGGCTGACTCCATAACAGGCTTCAAATTGGTAGTTTAGGAGTCTAAGCTAAGTCTAGGCAAGTCAGTTTCCAGAAAAAAAACACAGACTTCAGGCAGCTAGTCAGAAACTGCCATGCCATCAGAGACTGCCCCTACACCTGGCCTGAGGGAAGGACAATGGGTCAGCAGCAGTTTCCAGACTTTCTTAGCAATAATTCCAGATTTCTCCAGAAATAGTTCCCACTCCTGGTAATTGTTCTGGAATGTCCATAGAAATAGACCCAACAGATTAAGATAGAAGTCAGCTACCCTGGAATTCCCCTAAGTGCTTTAAATCTGGCTTGCAAGCTCACTTGGTTGTCTCACTATCTTGGCAATGGAAGACCTCAGCATGCTGGACTTCTGCAGAATAAAATACTCTTTGTATTTACATACTATTTGAATCCAGGGTATCATTCTTCAGTGAATCATGGACCCTTAAAATTTGTAGATTCCTTAAAGGTTTCGCTGCATTAAAATAAGAAAATTAAGTAAAAGGAATGAAACTTGAGAAGAAAATATATTTTTGCTATTTAGAGCTATGCTCCTAAGCCTAAAATATTCTGAGGATTCTTTCAGGGAAAAACAATCTCTTAGGCCTAATATTAAATTTTAATAATGTAGAAGAATAAAGACAACATAGAAGAATCTGTAAATTTATGGCAATAAGTAACCAACATACAGTGAAAAATAAGAACATAATACTACTGACAACAGGTTGAAGACAATGCAAAAATAAGACAAACAAGGATAAAATAAAAATTAACCTAAATGACTGACTTAGTGGATAAGTGTGGGCACAAGTGATAACTTTAATTAGTTATCAACAAGGACACTGATGCTTTAGACCAATGAAATTACTAAAGCCTATCAGGCTTAAGAAATTGGCAAAGCCTTCACATAGACAACTTGCAAATAATGACAGAGTAGAAGGAGAGCATCTACTTGAGCTTCTTCCTCCCTCTTTACTTGAGACTGTATCCTACAGAGAACTCATACTGAGACTGCTAACCCTGCCCCTGGGCTGTGCGTCAGTAAAAGTGCTGAGGTTCCAGCTTGTACCTCTGTAGGTGCACTACCATTAGCACCTGAGTAGCCCACCAGATCTCAGCTGTTCTAAATGTGTTTTACTGTAAATGTCCCTTCTTGATTCTACTTCTGTCCCAGTTATGTTTATAGAAATAAACAATGCAAGGTATGACCTGTAAGAGTATTTGCCCAACAACAATGAGTGTCCAAGTTTCAATTCCCCAAACCTTTGTTTATTAAAACCTAGCATGATCATGCATCACTACAACCCAAGTGCTGAGAAGAGGATAGAGATACCCTGGAGCTTACTGGTCAACCAACCATGAAAAATCAGCAGTCTCATTTCTATGGTGCAATATTATGAAGATACAACCTTACATTCTAAGAGAATGAGACTTTTGCTGAAGCGGATGCTAGAGTTAAAACAAACAAACAAACAAATAAAATCAAAATCAAAACAAAATAACAACAAAAACAAAATAAACTTAAGGTCACTAAACACTCAAGGCTGCTATCCTACTATGTACTCAGCCTGTTTGTTTAAGTTGTTTTTAAGACTACAATGAAACAATCAGCTCTTCTAGCTTTGGGATTCCTTTATAATCAAGTTTGGAAACCTAAGCTAATACAAAGTTATTATATTAAGTGATGCACTCTTCCACGACCCTGAACTAGAACAATGCATGTCTATTGTTTGTGGAAATCAGCAAATGAAAACGTTAAAAGCGATCTCCTATAATTTTGCACCATAAATGTTAAACAGAACACTTGGATATTGATTTTAAATACAATGATGTTTATAAAACTCCATTATTTGGGTTAGATGGGGTCAGTTTGATTTAGTAACATAATCTCTTGTAAAACTGATAAATATTTCCATATCTCTCAATCTCTCAGTCCTTCCAACAGGATGTCTTCTATGCTGATCCATAAAGAGAATGAAGCAGTGTTAAGAAAAACACAGACAGAAAGACAGACTTTCTCTCTCTCTCTCTCTCTCTCTCTCTCTCTCTCTCTCTCTCACACACACACACACACACACACACACACACACACAAACACACATATAGAATACATACAGCTACACACAGCAACAGACACAGACCTAAGGTTATGTTATTTTTTTATAATTAATTTTTCTTTTTTTATTGGATATTTTATTTATTTACATTTCAAATGTTATCCCCTTTCCTGGTTTCTCCTCTGCAAATCCCCTATCCCAACTCCCCACGCCCCTGCTTCTGTGAGAGTGCTCTCCCACCTACCCACACACTCCCACCTCTCCACCCTGGCATTCCCCTACCTTGTAGCATTGAGCCTACATAGGATCAAGGGCCTCTCCGCCCATTGATGCCAGATATCAGCTACATATGCAGCTGGATCAATGGATCTTTCCAAGTGTACTCTTTGGTTAGTGGTTTATTGTCTGGAAGCTCTAGGGAATCTTGTTGATTGATATTGTTGTTGCGCCTATGGGGTTACAAACACCTTCAGTTCATAAGGACATGTTCTTAAGACAGCCTTCACTAGGCAGTCACAGTTTCAAAGTCATGCAATAGAAAAACCTAGGACAAAAGACAATTGACTCCAAAGGAATTCCTTTTATTTCTTTCTCTACAGTGACACTGACAAATTACTGGTGATTGAGAATTAGCCACTAAGGCATTTAAACCATCCATCCCATGTTCAATCCATGGTAAAAAGAGAGCAATAATGGAAGACTCTAGAACCTCTGGCCTCCTAATACATGCACATTTGACCATCCATGTATCTACACATACTTTCACATATAAAATATAGCCCCACACACAAACTAACAAGTAAACAAACATATTCAAGAATCTGTAATTCTTCTGCAATAACAACTATAAAATACAAAAAAAGTTTGAACAATATGGCATATCTGAGAAGTAGCAAAGACAGAAGAATAAATATTGTGAATGTGTCCTTATTATCAAAATTCCCATTAAACCTAATAGAATCCCCAGGAAAAAAAACAACAAAATTCACACAAATATAAAACCTAAAATTATTTTTTCTAATTCAAAAAATAATATTATTATAATACCAATGTCATAGATATCACAATTTTGGTTTAAAATCATAGACCTAATATTTAGTAGTCTAAAGAGCATGGTGGTAGCACAAGATAGGACCAATAGGCCAGTGAAGCAGAATAGAGAACAATAACTAACAGAACTTTAAAAATAGACCATAAAGCATATTGTAAGACAACAAATTTATTCAAAAAATTGCATTGCTAAAACTACCTATCCATATAGAAAGTAATATTAGACAGTTACCTTCTCTTTTGGCAAAAATCAGTATATTAGCATTCAGAAAGATGTTTAAGAAACTCCAACAGCAAACATTAGGAATGTTCTTTTGAGTTATTGTTCAGAGTTATTTAAGATACTTTTATATTTTTAATGAAGTTGTCCTTGTTTGCCCTTTGGTGGCTGTATAACCCTATGAATGAAGACATATGCATTTTAGACACAGGGCCCAGAGATTCTGGAGATGAAACTGACAAAAAAATCTCCTTCCTGAGGACTAGCTTTTACCATAATGGAATGGTTCCAAGCATTCATGAAACTGAAGTAAACATCCAACATCTCTACTCATATAAAATACCTATGAATCACAGCATTGACCAGCATGGTACAAAAAACCTAAAGGTACATGGGTGGCATAAATATGCAGGCAGTAAACAATAGCTCAATGTTTATTCTTAAGAGCTGCACAACAAATAGAACATCATGTCTAATGCTGGAAACCTCATCAACCAGCAAGGTCAAGTAAAGACAAAAATCCTGTAAGAAAACATACAACTACCACTATATAAAGCTAGGTTAATCATAACTGCATTCTAAATATTTTCTTAATATTCCCACAGATAGTTATAGTCTTCACCTTGCATCCAAAAGCTTCACTTTGCTCCGGTTAGATACCATTACATAAAAGTAAAACCAATCAAAAATCAGGGTTGTAAAACCATGTCCAAGTGGATACATCCACCATAGAACTTAAGCCTAAGGGATCATTCTAAAATAGGTATTGAACTATTCTAAGAATCTGAGGAATAGAGAGTTTACATGAAAATTTTTCTTTAAGGAATATTAAAAGGTATATGCATGAAGTCTCACCAGTATGACTTCATAGGCCTCATTAATGCCTCTAGTATGAGCTGCATGTTTTGAAGCATTCATTAAATCTAACACTAATGGTGTTAGCTACTCCAATAACCTTTATGCCAGTATCATATGAGTTGGAATAACTTGTAGTCAGATCACTATTCCATCTCATGATGTGGCAGTTTGAATAAGCAACATACCAATACGTGTGTACATTTGAATGTTTGATTTTTAATTGGTGGGTCTATTTTCAAAGACGAGAAGGCGTATGGTTATGAGATAGATGAATACTTTCTCCTCCACTAATGTGTATCATTCTCCTCATCAATATAAACACAAGACAGGAAGTGCAAAACGTTTAGTTGAATATCAATTCAACTCCTCCACATTTGATGATTTAATTACGTGGCTTCCTCGGCAGTGCAACCTTATCATTAGGAGTGGAGGGGAACTACTAGGCATTGGCAATAGTATGTTCTGATTGGGGAAATCTATGTGATATCTTTGTCCATTGACTCAAAATTATGCAACCCATTCCTGATATCAGAACTTTAATTTGGTGATATATGATGTGTGGTTGGAGCATTGTCTCCATTGATAAATGCAATCAATCCTTCACAATGTGACAGTAAGGTACTCATGCTGAAAATACCACCTACTTATGTCTGAATACTTGAAGAAATCAGTATGCTGCCTAAGTAGATTCTTCACCCTTACTGACTGGCACTCAATGTAATAGGAGTACTTTGAATGCTAACAAAGAAGAAATGTGATTGTGATATCACCTAGTATCAAACTATGAAATGTATAACAGGTATAGTTATTATTTTGATGTGTCATGGGTAATTCCTTTTCTTATTATATCTATTCAGTGTATTGTATGCCTCTTACACCTTGAATTCAATTATTATTTTTATATTCAACTTTTTATGTTTTCATAGTCCTCATTGAGGTATTGATTAATATCTTCTTTATTTCTTTGAATTTATTCATAATTTTTAAAAAATTTTGAGTCCTTGTCTTGAATTGCAGCTTAGTTGATTTTATAAAAGAATTTACAATATGGGAGCTAGCTTCTAGAAAAGTATAATTGCTGGAATTGTTCATATTGGTGTCTTCTACTGGGATATCAGATCTGAATTTTTGATATTAATGTTTAGTTCTTTTTTACAAGATTTATTTATTTATTTTATATATGTGAATACAATGTAGCTGTCTTCAGACACACCACAAGAGGACATCAGATCCCATTACAGATGGTTGTGAGCCACCATGTGGTTGCTGGGGGATAACACCTCTCCCATCCCCCCTTCCCCTGCTTCTATGAAGGTGTTCCTCTACCCACCCACCCACTCCTACCTCCCTGCCCTCGATTTCCCTACACTGGGGCATCTATTGAGCCTTCATAGGACCAAGGGCCTCTCCTCCCATTGATAACTGACAAGGCCATCCTCTGCTACATATGCAGCTGGAGTCATGTGTACTCCTTGGTTGGTGGCTTAGTCCCTGGGAGCTCTGAAGGGATCTGGTTGGTTGATATTGTTGTTCTTCCTATGGGGTTGCAAACCCCTTCAGATCCTTCAGTCCTTTCTCTAACTCTTCCATTGGAGACCCTATGCTCAGTCGAAAGGCTGGCTGCGAGCATCTGCCTCTGTATTTGTCAGGTTCTGGCAGGGCCTCTCAGGAGACAGCTATATTAGGCTGCTTTCAGCAAGCATTTCTCGGCATTCTTAACAGTGTCTGGGTTTGGTGACTGTATATGGGATGAATCCTCAGGTGGGACAGTCTCTGAATATCTCCTTTCCTTCAGCCTCTTCTTTACACTTTGTATTTGCTTCTGTATTTTGTTCCCCTTTGAAACTCTTGATTTCATTCTCCAAGATGTGTACAGTATGTGAGAGGATACTAGTCAGGTGAAAGGCACTTAGTCTAGAGATCTCTTAGATGGGCTTTGGGAAATAGCTCCACAAATCCCAGCAGAAGTAGACTCAGGGATACCCTGGGTCTGGCTTCAGATGGCCACAAGTCCAAAGGGAATGAACTCTGACTTGGAAGAGGACCTGAGAGACCAGGATTCGAGCTAACGAATATAGATCAGAATAGAGAAGGACAAGGAAAACTTTGGTCCCTGCCTAGCGTTTTGGCTGTAGGTTTCAGAAAAAGATGTGGTCTAGTTCTGTGGAGTTTCATGCATGATAGGAAGTAGGCTAACATGATTGACTTTGGAGAACTGTTGGGAAAGAACTACGGGAACTCTGCATCCATGTCATGTGTGGTGGGAAGAAACCAGGGGCGATGATGCTTACAGATGTGTGGTAATGGCAGCATTATTATCAGGTCTACGAGTTCCATAGACAGACTACAATAGAGGAGATAAAGGAAGTTACTGGTAGTATTCCCGAGTCTCTTCCATGTGTGGTGGTTGATGATTACCTGGAATAGAAAAAAAAAATCTGTGGTTGGCAGGTATCACAAAGTAATACAGAAAAGTTCTTAATGCAAGTTAGTGGTTAATGCACAGATTCAAATATTCAAAATGATAAAAATAAATTAAATGAGAAATCAGCCATAAAAGATACATCTATTTCAATTCCCATAGCCATATACATGCCCAAACCTCAGGGAAAATTATGGAAGGTATGACAGAAATCCAACCAACCAACCAACCGACCAATCAACAAACAAACAAACAACAAACAACCTCAAAAGCCATAGAGGATGGGACTGGGTGTTATAAAATGCTAGCTAGCATCTTTTTATTCTATGGCTAAGTCTCACATAAATTCTCAGGTATGGGTACCCACACAAAGTATGATCAAGATCAGGAGACTTAAAAATTCCAATGAATAAGGGAGGGGCTTGTACTTTTCCAAATAAAAGGCTGTTGGGCACTTCTGAAATCACTTTTCTTTGAGTTGGTGGTTGGATTGTAGAGGTACACCATATGTCACTCTATGCCCCAAACCCACAGTTTTATTGGTGGTATAGTTTCAGACAATGGGGTACTGAATAAATAATCTTAAGCTGGAAGTGAGATATATTGAAAGCTGGGTTAGTGGATAATAAGATCAATTATATATATGGACATAAATATTTTGCTACAATATAATAAAAATTAACTAATTATGAAACAGCAGTTTCTGAGCTTAAAACAAATTCCATTTGGAATTGTCATCATTAAATTAAAAAAAACTAATAATATTGGGGAGTATGTGGATAAATAATTCTTTTTCTATATTGCCTGTGTTAATGTCAGTTAAGGTTGCCTACTTGCAAAACAGCTGACAGTCAAGATTATCTATGATAAAGCATCAAAGCATATACTATGTGAAATAAAATATTAGAAACTGAAAAATACAGATAGATAGATAATAAATAGATGATAGATAGATTAGAGATAGAGATATAAAGATATTACATAGTATCTAAGTTTAAAGTGAAAAAAACACTTGAAGAAAAAATTGAAGCAATTTTTCAGAAATTTTTCAAATAACATGGGAAATAAGATAGGTAAGAATTATGAAAGGAATCATTTTGTTCTTGTTTGGTTGGTTTGTTTGCTAATTTTAGGGTTTTTGTCTTGTTTTGTTTTATGGTGCTTCAAATCACCCAGGTGTTTCAAATACTAGGAAAGAACTCAAAAAAAAAAAAAAATTCTGCTCCTATCCTATACTGTCAGATTTCAAGTGCATTATATTACTATGCAGAACTAACTTTTATTTTTGTTTTAATGTCAGAATATTACTAATTATAGCATAATTATATACTTCTCATTGTTCAGATTATTATTAGAAATACATATCATATTTCTCATTTCCCAATCTGTTGCTTACCCTAATCATATTACATGTGGGCAAAGTATATCTTTCTAACAGGAAAATTTAAAAACAGAAATTATTGACATACTTGTGTAGGAAAAGTGGAGGTTTGATATCTACTTTCCTAACGTCTAACACAGAAGCACTTGACTGAGGTAACTGCCAGTTATCTGAGCACATACATTTTGATGAATTCTTGAAGCATCCTATTCCAATGAACTCTAATAAATTATTTTTATTTCTTTGAGATTATCAGATAGGTATGTTATACATCTTGATCATGACCATACTTCACTGCCCACTCTGATTTCACTCATTACCTGCCATCACATACCAATGTTATTTTCTCTTTCTTTTCTTTCTTTCTGTCTTTCTTTCTCTTTCTTCCTTCCTTCCTTCTTCCTTCCTTCCTTTCTTTTTTATTTTCTTTGAATCTATTTATCTATCTATATTATATTTTTATCTATCTTATTTATTACTAACATATTCCATTACTGCTATCCACATTCTCATGGTTTTGGGTTATTTTCTGAGCCATACATAACTTACCAATGGCCACATAAATAAAGAATCTGTCTCTTTCTCACTCAGCAGCCTACTGCTAGTACTTCTTTAGTTAGTGGTGGAGCCTCAGATCTCATTTCCAATACACATTAGATATTTTAACTGGATTGATGTTGCACAGGTCTTGTGAAGTTAACAAAAGTTGTGAATTCAATCTACAACAGCCATGCAGATGGCGGAATTTCATTTTTGCATACCATTTTAATAGTTATATCTATTTTTAAGAAATGAAATTTCTTTCTTGTCAATATTAGTACATCTTCTGAATTATTATTTCATTTAAATTTGTGATTTTAGCTTCACAATATATACATGTGAATTTGTGGTTATAGATGTTCCATAATACTACTGATTTTGTGTATGAGAGACAGTGTCTCAAACTATATATAACTATAGATTTTGTCAATTATGCTATGTTGGATGAGAAGCAGACCCCAATGATTCACATATCTCTGACCTTCCATGGCTAGGATTTCAAGTTTGTCAGCTCCAGTTTAATATATGGTAGGTTTTAATATTATTCAATAGTAAATATAAGATAATAATGTTTTCAAAATAGTAAATTATACTTTTGAGAATTTAAATACAAAACAAGAAATCTGAGAAACCATACCTATTTCGTTTTCTAAAAGATGAATTCAACAATTATCAAGATGATGTGTATATATGTACTTTGTCTAATATCATAGTATGTATCCCCTAGCTATGCATCAAGTTTCAATAAATTATACAGATACACATGTACCTAAGATATCAGTTCAAGCATTATCTATCAGATATTTACTTGTATCATCTCAATGGTATTCATGTCTCAACCTGATGAACTGATAGGCTCTGAAACTCATGGGCAGGATTAGTGAGTGATTAGGGGAAGCTAAAAAATAATGACAAATCATGATGGTAGTGATAGCTTGAAGAAGGCAGCATAAAAATACAAGGAGAGAAATTATAATCCAATTTTAAAAACTAGAAGATGTGTTTAAAGACAATTAAGTTATTTAATGAGTATATTAATTGAGAGAATAGTACTCTGTTTCACCACTTCAGAATATTTAATACCCTGGGGGGGGAAAATGTTGCAAAGGAGTTTTAATTAATTTCCTTCATCTAATCCTCTCTTAACTCTGACATTCATTCCTTTGCCACACACATCACATGACTCTCAAGGACAGAATGAGGGTCATTGAAAAGCAGTGCTATCTTAATAAGGTGTTAAGAATCCATTTCTAACTTCTTCATTAAAGCTAATGCACTTAACACCGTGCCATTCAAAATCCATATAACAATGCAGCAGCAGTTATATAAAGTATGTACTGCTTCAATTTGTCCTCATACGATATTGTTATATTTTTAGGAACTTTAGTAAGGCAAGATTCCAGAATGTTCAGTTCTAGCTTGTGAAAGATTGCAACTCCCATACCAGCTTGAAATAGCAATATTTCAAGCCATTGAGTATATCAGCTTTTATATCTAAAATTGAGTGCCAGACTTGAAGCTTGTGCAATTTATCTCTGATTTTTATGTCTCTGGGTCAGAGAAAGTGATAGAAGATTAATGAGGTGACATATTAAAAAGTTTTATGAATAATAAATATTATCCTTATTTTTTCTCAAGGATAAATGAAGTCATGTGTAGGTTAAGTAACCATTAGAGCTGATTTTTTTAAAAAGGATCCATTTATGGTTCATTAAACTACATTTGTAGCACTTACTCACTTCTGCTCTTCTTAACTTGTCACTTTGAGTGCAAAAGGTTGGCTGAGAGGAGGAATCTTGTATAACATATGTAAAATTTTGATCACTTAAGCTATCTTTTAAAATACATATAAGTATGTCACATTTAATGTCCAAAGATCAATATTTCACCTTCTGTTTTCCACCCTCCTCTTGCAAAGATTGTCTTTAGTGTATGGAGAGAGAGAGAGAGCGAGAGCGAGAGAGAGAGAGAGAGAAGGAGGGGGGGGCGGAAGGGAGAAAGAGAGAGAATTATATAGATATACAGTTACACAGATTCGCTTAAGTAAATGGAGTTTCCCGAACATGTAGGATCTTTTGGATTTTCAGTGACTGTGTAGAAAGAAAGTCCTTCACAGTGTTCTTTGGAAGAAAAACTCCCCATATGACTCCAGAAGCAGATTCAAGATCTAGTCACAGATTATGGTATGATGGTTTACACAGGGAGATTCTTTCTCCAAATGTATATAAATATCATCATAAAATATAGCCACATGAAGTTCCCTAATATAAAATGTCAAGTAGTCTGTGTACTTCATTTACTTGTTTCTTGATATTCTGTATCAGCTTCTTCTTCAAAGGAGTCCCCTGTCCACCCTCATAATATCATGGTCCAACCTCATCAAGTTATTCAAAATTGTGCTTAATAGCAGACCTCAAATCACTACATATGATCTCCTTTAATCATTACAGTTTGAGAGGTTTTCAACTTTCAGTCTCTGTCCCTCTTTCTTTTCTACTTTATGAGTTTGTCTCCACTCACAAGTAAATGGGAACTTGAAAGTAAATAATTTTCACTCTTTTTTTCTTTCCCTTTTACACAACAACGTGATCTTCAAGGAGGTTTTCATCTTAAGTAGTATGTAAACATCTTCTCTTCAGATTAAAACTCATTTGTTCATACAATTTCAAACCAGGAAAGGAATGGCAATAAAAACACAGAGAAACTGGGCAATGATGGTGCAAGCCTTTAATTCCAGCACTTGGGGGGCAGAGGCAGGCAGATTTCTGAGTTGGAGGCCAGCCTGGTCTACAGAGTGAGTTCCAGGACAATCAGGGCTACACAGAGAAACCCTGTCTTGGAAAAACAGACAAACAAACAAAAAACACAAAACCACAGGGAAAATAATACATGGCAATGTCTGGTCAAACCAAGACTTCTCTGATACTTGTGTGATTAAAGGATTACCACAGAAGACAAATCATAATGCAAATACTTTGATACAACCATAACAAAATAAGCATTCAGTTTGGAAACAAGGACAAAGAAACATATAGCCACATTTTAAAAATCATATATTATAATTTACAAAAAGAATGACTTAAAATCTATTGCTTTCCAGGGATAATAGAAAGGGAATCAAGTTCAAAAAGTGAAGAAAGAGGAAAACAGTGACACAGAAACTTTTTTGTAGACATTGATATCATATAATAACTAATTAATGTTATCCTCAAAGGAATGATGCATTTGAAAGAGGAATTATTTGAAATGTGTGCTGATGCTGCTGCAATAAAGAATCATTGTCAAGAAAACAAAAATTGGTTTAGTATGCATGATATTTAATCCCAATTTACTAAACACATACTTTTAAACTTTAGTAACGTATTATTAACTATAAGTAAAAAACAAAATAATTTTAAATTCTTTAAAGGAGCTGCAATAAGGCAATGATATGTCATGGCTAAAATGAAAACATCATTAAAAATTTAGATTTTTATTCATTTTTTTTAATTCTTAGAAAGTCTACGGTTACATAGTAATACAGGTCTTTCAGTGTTGAAAAACAATGGAAGTGAATGAAGGACAAATATCTGCTGTGTGATAAGAAGGAAAATTGAAAGAATGGGAAAAATTTGGAAATTCAAAATGAAGAACATCAATTTTATTTTCCTAAAATATGACAGAGCCATCTCTGATACGAGGGAACAAATTTATTAGATAGAAACCTATAAAAGAACAAAGTGTTTTTGTTAAAATTCTTGTAAACCTGGTCACCTCACAATTATTTTTTTAATCAAATAATGATTTAACTGGATTTATTTCTAGTATATAAAAGCATCAATCATTGAAATATATATAAACACATTCAAAACATCCTAGAAATTTTTATTAAACTTAGATGGAAAGACTGGAGAAATGACTCAGTAGTTAAGAACACCTGTATATGTTATTATGAGAATAGAATTTAGATCCACGCACTAATATATCAAGCTGGGTATCCAGCAAACACTTGTAACGCCACATACAAAGGATCTGGAGCACACTTCTAGTGAAGTGGTGCACTTCTAGAAGTAATGTGCACTTCTGGTACACATAGGTACTTCTAATCTTTCATACCTATTGCATAAACTCACAAAGACAGATACATACAGATAAATTTTAAATGTAATTGAAAGGTAGATGAGAATAATTCACTTCTGAGTATGTATATTAACATAACAGAAAATGATATTTAATCAAAAATATTCTATATTTTTTTCTTTCACAATTCTTATTTGCTCTTGAAGCCACCTTTATAATCTGCCCTTTTCCCTTACCACTACAGTGCAGTGATTTTCGTTAGTGATAGCTTGTTAAAAATCTTATAAGTTGGAATGTCAATGAAGCTTCAGGATCCGTAATTTTACTTAATCCCAGAACAGTGTTCAATAAAAGTAAAACCACTTTCCTTTCAAAATGTTCACATCTGCTGATTGTGTTCTATTCTCTGAATCTTTTTTTTTTTTTTTTAATCATCATTGGCTGACTTACTTCTATTTTCTAAGTAACTTTTCACTCCCTTAAATCAGAGTGTCTTAATAGTTTGAATGATATTTGAATTGTAAAGTGGATGATAGATTTCAGAAAGAAAAACTACAATGTAACAAGTCTCCACATCTGTATCATGTACATTAAACATGGTTTCTTGAAATATTGTTTCTTTCTTTACTTTGGCAAAAAATATCTACAGTTATGGTTTATTTTTTCAAGGACACATAAAACAAATATGAATTTGGATGTCTTTTTCATATTAACCATTTCTGGAATAGTAAGTGTTTCTATATAGCATATCTGTATTTTTTCACAATGCCTTGGTCATTATGAATAAATTAAATGACTCTTCCAAATGATGTTTTGCAAAAACCATTTTTTTTTTTCAGTATGAGCAGGTTCACAGATTATTTTTCCCCTTTTCACAGTCACAAGAATATTGCAAATAACCTGTCAATTATGACCTTTAAATAATATTGGATTTTAATCAATAATGATGAAAGTATAATTATAAACTATGATCCAATATTTCATATTCACTCCCAGCAATGGATAGAGTAAGAGTTAAGAATGAAATATTTTTATATTGTCTAGAGAAATAAGACTTAGGAATTGAAAAAATTTTAGGTATGCACACTCACATCCGGGAATTTATATTTATAAATATCTTGTTGCTCTAGGTGTTACTACAATTCTCTTCCCATGACCAGCAATGGTAAAATAAATTTATTCTAATATTCGTTTTGATTCAAGAAAAATAATAGTATGATAACTAAACATTCTCAAACAGGCATGTATCTTTATCATGAAAATTTCTATTAAGTTGAATTTTATATAACAATGCTAATGGAAAGGGACAATAAAATATATATTATGACAAAATAGGGAAGTTAGACATAGTGTATTCTTTTAATTAGGGCTTTGGCAAAGAATTATAATGATCTTTTCTTCAATGGAATGCATGCATTATGCATGATTGACAAGCATAATTTGTCACCAAAGTTAAGATGATGAAGCCCCAGTCCTGTTTCCAAAACTTCAGCAAAGAAGGGACTACAAGGCTAGATATTTGAGGAAATAACCCAATGCTTATGTCCTTAAGTACAGGGCTCTGAATGTTTGACTGGACATCAAGTTATTTCTGAAAGTCCGTGGAATTACATGATAGTATAGAAGGTACTACTTGTTCCTATTCACTCAGAAATCCTCTTTAGAATTAAAGTCATGTTTCAAATCAAAGATATTCATCTCTAATCAAGTGGACTACATTTTACATGTCATTTTATTTTGAAGTAGGAGTTGTGACCCAATTTTAATTTCAGTTCCTGTTGGTGTATAATATGTTGAGTGAACAATGAAATTCTGAAGATTATCAACAGCCAAGAAGGCTTAATAACAGAAAATATAATATGATCGCAATCGATTTCTTTACCTTTTAAGAAGGTGACAAAACAAAATTCAAATCACTTCTCTTTTTTATTTCTTAATCATTTAATTTGTTCACATTTCAACTGTTATCCCCCTTCCCAGTCTCCCCTCAATGATCCCTCACCTGTCCCCTTCCCCATTGCCTCTAAGTAGGTGCCCCTCTCATCCTGCCTCACTTCGCTAGCATTCCCCTTTTCTGGGGCATCAAGTCTTCACGGGACCAAACACATCTCTTTTTAAAGTAATATATTATTACCCACCAACCTCCTTGATATTTATCTCCTATTATGGTCATATGTATTTCCCAGTTTCAAGGCACGTGTTCAAAATGAATGATTTTTATACCAGCTAAGAGAGGAGGAGATGTCTACTAATAATTGAGCCCTAAACATGCCTAATGAGAAATAATGGTGTATTTGAGCATTTAAATTTAAGTTTTCACTTAAACTATCAAAGTAGAAAATAAAATTAAACTTTAAAGAATAACTGAAGTCAGGTTCATTTTGTTAATGTGAAAAATCTCAATGGAAAATTAAAAAATAAAGACAATGAAAATTGTAGATCCACACGTGGGTTTGAAAAAACCCATAAATTTAGGGAGCCAGTCCTGGAATTTTCCATGTGTCAATTATGGATCAAAGAACATTACACACAATACCATATTAGAAAACATAATTCATGTGAGTGTATATGCCTATAATAGATATTAATAAATGCCAACATAATTTCAGGAATTTTAAAGCATATTGATATTTTCTCACAATCAACATTCATTTTTCATTAGTGTAAATGGAATACAGAGCTTTAAATGTAGGGTAGCTCTCTGACTGAACTATATCCTCAAATGTAGATGAAGGTTTTATAAACTCATAGGCAAAGAAAACACACACATGAAAGTGTGTGGTACTTTCAGTTGCACATTTTCAATCTCAGCCTCTGTCAGATTACAGTGAAGAGAATGGAATGTTTGTTTTGGTTTCCTTGTGGCAACATCTATGTTTTCTTCCCTTCTTAAATTTCTGCTCTATCCTCTACGCTCTTATGTCTGCCTCATGTCTCCCATACATCCCTTTGGGCATATTCATGGGCTTTTTGTTCTATCTTGTGACTTTATGAGCTTAAACCTTTCTGATTTATACCTCTTTTCTCCTTCTAATTGTACAATGACCACTCTTGTTCATATAATCTTTCATATTTTAATTTTCTTACTTGATTCTTAGAAAGTAGATTTTTGTTAAAATTATGTATGTGTGTAACTACAGTAACACTTATTCCCAGTTTTTCTACATAAATAAAATAAAACTTGAAATCTTCATTTTCCTAAAATTCTATAATTACCCAATAGCCATTTATTTAATTTAGCACCGTCATATCAAGCATTAAAGACTGTTGTTATTTCCAACTGCATTAGTGAATATATTTAGGGAATATACAATATATACAATTATATTTTTAAATGAAATATTGAAAGGTTCATTATTTATATAATTTTGAAGATTAAGGTAACGCAAAAATACATTTTAAAAGAAGTTATTAAGCACTAATTACAAATGTTTTGAAGGATGAATAAGTATTTAAAACAAGCAAGACATTTCTGAAATAGAAAATCAAATTTGAAGGCATTCACTACGTGATTTCAATTGTCAAATTTACATGGTTCTAATGATATATCACTGGCATAATTATACCAATAAAAATCATTTAACATAATTTGTATACTCCTAAATCTTTGTGAATATTCAACAAAAGTGCTAATGGCATCCAGAAAGGGCAGCTAAGAAGGCTCTGCATTTAGGTAAAGGCAATAGCAGCTCATCCTGAAACTCTGAATTTCCCATGTTAGGGCTTACATGTTGGAAGGACAGAATCCTAGTTGTCTTTTGCCCACCACAATATAGTTTCACATCATCATAAATACACACATATACCACACCAAACAAAATAAGTAAATAAATTTAGTAAATAAATATTTTTTGTAACACAGTCATCTCACAATATAGGTGGATGGAGAGTAACCCTTACCTTACCAAATCTAACATTATTTCTTTATAGGTTCTTTATAGATCTAAAGTGGAAAAATGAAAAATGAAAAATAACTTTGAATAGACAAAAAGAAATAGTGAAAATTTTATTCATTACAAAAATCTAAACTTCTTGCTTGAAAATAGGAAAAGTATTTCAACCTTACTAATCTACTTAAAAGTACATTAGAAATACTAGTTTGGATTTATTCAATGGAAGGAACCAAAGGCCATATACATTTCTCAGTAATAATAACATTTTTATAAAAATACTTTATAATTTTGCTTTAGGGTTCTGAAAGTTAATTAGAAACAAAATAGCATGTAAGGAATGTAAGTAGCATAAATATTGTAGCATGACTTTTGTTTAATTAACTTTTCCCAGTATTCTGCAAGACATCTAGGCACAAGGTTTCCTTTGCCCTCAGGTGTGATGTTTTTCCTCAGACCCATATTAAAAATAATGCATAATTCAGCAAAAAAAAAAAAAAAAAAAAGTACAAGCAAAGTTGTGCTGCAATCCTTCATTTCCAATCTAAAAGCCCCAGCAAGTTCTTAGTGTTCTCAATAGCAAAGTCCTCGGAGTCATGCAAGCACTCTATTTAATGATGCAGGGTTTCTCTATTGATTAAAATATTGAAAACTCATATCTTCCCTATAGAAAACAACAGACTCCTGGGAATCTTCACAGTGCACTATGAGGAATTACTAAAAAACAATACCTGGTGCTTTGCAAATATATTCTTTTAATTTATTAAGCATTATAATTAACAATTTTGTGTATGCAGTAAGGATTATGATGAAAATTCACAAATGAGTATGAGTAAATTTATGCTTTGATATTTTAAAGAAGAAACATCGGATGAATTGAATAGAATAAAAATAAGACACCAAATGACAAGGTTAGCAAGGCATATTGATTTAAATTTTTCAGAGATGGTGATAATCGAACCACATTTAAGAAATTGTTTCCTATACAGAAATATATTAAAGGTTTCAATAATTTTTTACAAGGGACACACACAGACACACACACACACATGCACTTTAACATTTATAAAAAGCAAAGATTTATATTATTACATCTGCCCTATAAATATTGAATATACTCCTAAATATTAAAAAAGAAACAAACAAACAAAAAACCAGTAACTGTTTTAGATGCATTTGAGTATTTAGGGAAAACTTACAGTGGTAGACTGAGGTTTGGTTTATTTTTGTTGTTGTTACTTTTTGTGATTTTTTCTTTTCACTAATTTTAAAATGTGAAAAAGATTTCAGTATAAAAATCTATCATTAATATGTGGACAGATTTCACGTATTTTTACTTTTTATTATTAATTCTTTGTGAATTTCACATCACGTATCTCAACTCCACTCGTCCCCCAACCTTCCATACCTACCCTCTGCCTCAGAAAATAAAAATAAAAATAAAAATCATAAATAAATAAATATTAAACAATCTTCCTGTGGAAGATACAGTATTTTACAGTGTGTCACACAATATATACACTTTGCCCAAACAGCTTTACTTGCAAATATTCATTGTAATGAATTTTGGCTGGGTCGAAGTCCTGTGGCTTCTGCCATATTATCAATACTAGATCCTTCCCAGGGCTTTTCTTGGGATATCCTGTTGTTTTCCTGTGTCCCAGAGATTCTGCTGCTGTGAATATGCAGGACTGGCTCTTTCACCTTGTTCCAGCAGTTCATAGATAAGGTAGATGTCAGAATGGGCTAACTCAAAGCCTTGACTATGGCACTGCATGGTAATTGGGACAGTCAGCCCACCAGTTCTCCCATATCCAGTTACCAAGGCTAGCTCTCCCAGACTGCCTCAGTGAGGGGAAAGGTGGAGCCACCTCAAAGGAATGCCTCAGCCAATGAGAGGCAAAACCACTTCAACTCCCAGGTCACCTAGAGCCAGCTCCACTGTGCTGCCCAGGATATGTACCAGGGCAAGGGATTGGGGATATCCGAAGTGTTGTAGCCAGTAAGGGGTGGAGAAGATTTCACATATATTAATTAAATATTTTTTAATGATTTTACTCTGTGTTTTATTATGATACAAATATTTTACATGGAGCCATCCCTCTCAACATATTTAAGAACAATATTTGTTCTTGACAGTATATGCAATCTTGTTCTATAAGAACCAAAACTTTCTTATTATGTTTCATTAAAACACTACACCACTTTCCTAATCCAGTTTAATCCCTAACTTTACTCTCGGTATATGCCCCTATACCAACATTCCACCCTCATTAGGGAAAGTTTTCTTTACAAAAAACAAAGACCATCACAGAAAATTACAACCAATCAAAATGCAGATTGCTTGAGCAAAGTACTAACCATACACCAAGAAAACACCTCCTTCACCTAAGGCTCAAGAAATATTAAGGAAGAGGGGCAGAAATACTGTAAGAGCCAGGAGATCGGGGAGTTTGCTGTGAGTTTTTCCCTTACAAGTGCCAGAAACTACACCCATAAAATTTTAGCAACGCTAATACCTAAGCCTGAGCTATGTAAGCACAATACTAGACATGCCAGAGTATACAGAAGAAAGTCCTTGAGGCCTTAAATATACAGAAGACAACAGGTAGCCAAGGAATACTGATAGCTTTCCATAAAAAAACATAATGATTGTTTATACAGTACCAAGTGATCACCACTAAAGACATACATACGTGTGACATTATACAGACTGAGCACGTTATATGTAATCAAGAATATGTACACATTTAACTACAACTGATGCAAAAAGAAGCCGTGGATTTGAAGTAAAGCCAAGAGGCCTGCATGGAAGGGTTTCTATGGAGTAAAGTAGAAGGGGAAATTTTATAATCACACATAATCTCAAAGGTTAAAAAAAAAATCAGCTCTTAAAGCATTGCAGTTTGTACATGATTTGCCCTCATTAACCCTCTCTGTAACTTTAACTGAAAAGTGCTAGTACTTTAAATGTGTATGAGCCATCATTGACTCAGTGATGTCTTTCTGTAAGTGCTATTAATCAACTTCTTCAATGTTACTCCATTGGATCACACAATGCAGAATTCTTCTATCTTGAAGGGTGAATGTTTTCTACTTCTCTCTGTAAACTACATTTTCTTTTTTCTTAATTTATGGACATCCATTTAGTTTGCTGGTCCATTGTATGCACTATGAATATTGTTGCTAGTGGCATAAGATGTAGACAATAATTTCAGTTAAATAACAGGAGGCAATTGTATTGAGCTATATGAAAATGCACTTTATAATTTTTGAGAAACTTACATGTTGCTTAACCAAAGTATTGTGCCTTTGACAGCCCTACCGGTTCTGTTCAATGCATTCATATTGTTCCATATACTTTCCAGTACTGGCTGCCTTTCATAATTCTTATGCTAACATTTCCAACAGGTGTGGTGTTACACATTCTCACAGTTGTGACCAAGATGTTCATAACTATTCATAAGGCTAATTTTTTTCTATACACCTCTTAGCCATTTGTGTGCCTTTCCATAGAAATATGTATTTAAATCCTCAGGCCACAATTTAATTGGTATATCAAAAAGTTTATGCATATTCACTTTGTTAAATAGTGTAAAGTTACAGAATACTATATGTTATTATATACACAGACACATAAAAATGCAATGCTCTGATTTTAGTGCTATAAATTATTTGTAATCAAATCATTAAAGATTTGAGAACTGTCATCATGTGCACACAGTGTGACTGAATTCACATTAGGACTCATTTAGTTTTTCTTTTCATATCCTGCTAAAATGCAAAGTGCATGCACAGCAGGAGTTTCTGCAACAAAGACAGCATATTAGTGTACATTTTTGTGAGTAGTGCAGATGTAGGTGTCATTGAAAGGCAGAGACATAGGGAGAGATTCAAAGGTATGAAGCACCTCAGAGACTTAGAGATTCAAGAAGCATATATATATATATATATGCCTCCAAAGGCAGTTTTAATTACGTCCCACATTTCCCCAAGAATGATGCAGTCTAAAGGTTAAAGATTTTAGGACTATGTAAAATAATCACAATTGTAAATATTGCATGAACTCATAATCTTTTCCTGACCATATGTAGTGCTTGTATGAGAAAGCAGAGAGAGAGTTCAGTGTCTGACATCCCTTCTCTCCTAATTAGGGGACATCAGAGCATCTTCTGTCAACTCTAAGAATATACATACTGTGGCAGCCAGACACTAATGTGTGAAAGAGACAGGTCTGAAAGGCTAGTCCTTCCCTTGAGAGCTAACATTTTCAGTACAAATTGGGCAGCTAACAAATATTCAGTCTCCAGATCTCAGAAGGTAGTTAAAAGTGTATATCCCAGGATAGCTGGAAAATCAGTGACCACAGACTAAGTCAGAGCCCAACCTTTTGCTACAGCTCAATTCAAAAGGCCTCTTGAGCAATTTGATGTTTTTCTGCTTTTTCAAATCAATATGTAGAGTTTTTCTTACTCTATGCAATTTAACTTTCAAGTAGATTTAAGCACCTTTTCCACAGATTAACTTTTTCACTATAAATTAACAAAAATTTTACAATTTGAGATTTGTTAAAAAATGAAAAATGAAAAAGGAATATATATATATATATATATATATATATATATATATATATACATACACAGAGAGAGAGAGAGAGAGAGAGAGAGAGAGAGAGAGAGAGAGAGAGACAGAGAGACAGAGACAGAGACAGAGACAGAGAAGGGGAGAATTTTCTTTCTGCTGGAGTGAGGCATTGGATTTGCAGATAGTTATTGTTTATATTTGATGTGCTCATGGGATGCCCTTTTTCCCTCAACTATTGTGCTTCAATTTTTCTTTGGTATAGTAGTGTTGTGTGTCATACGTGCCCTCTTCTAAGCCATTATGTCTTATGGATTTCCATTGAGAAGTCAGGTATTATTCTAACATGTCTGCCTAATTTATTACTTTGTTCTTTTATTCTAACAGTTTTAATTTCTATTTTTGTTCTGTATGTTTAGTGATTTGATTATTCTGTGCTGGCAGGAATTTCTGTTGATCCATCCTACTTGCATCTTTACTGGACCTCCTTCCCAAAACTAGGGGCATTGCCTTCTACGATTTTACTAAAAATATTTGGTATCTGACTTGGAGTTCTTTTCCTCCTTCTAGGCCTATATTTTATACATTTGGCATTTTTATTGTGTCCTAGATTTCTGTTTTGTTTTCTTTCCCCTTGGTCTATTTTTTTGGCCAGGATATTTTGTATTTTATTATTTTTTGACTTAGCTATCTGTTTCTTTGATCATTTCTGAGATTTTCTCTTTCATATCTTGTATTGTGTTGATGAGGCTAACCTCTATGATTCCTGTTTGAATTCCTATTTTTAAAAAGATTGTCTATTACATATTTGAGTACACAGTAGCTGTCTTCAGTCACAGCAGAAGAGGGCCACCATGTGGTTGCTGGGAATTGAACTCAGGACTTCTGGAAGAGTAGTCAGCACTCTAAACTGCTTAGCCAACTCTCTAGCCACTCTGTTTGAATTTCTCAATTTGTTTTTAACCCCAGACATTTTTTTTCAGATTTCTTTGTTGATTTTGCCTTGACCTTCAGTTCTGAAATGGTTTATTCATTTCTTTCTACTAATTGTGCATGTGTTTCCATAAATTCCTATAAAGGATTTATTTATTTCTTTTTTAAGGACCTTTATTATGGTCACAAAGGCTGTTTATAATCTCTGTTACCTATTCTTCAATTGCGTTGGAATACCCAGGGCCTGCAGTGGTATTATTTCTGGGATTTAGTGCAGACATATTGTCCTGGATGTTATTGATTGGGTTTTTAGGCGTCTGGGTTTGGGATGGTTGTAATTTTTGGTGCCTTGTTTTTGTTGGATGAATGGATTCTTCCCTCATTTCTTTTGCCCTTTCTGTTGGCTGTGTTTTGCTTGATAGGAATTCTTCTGGGACCAATGGGGAGTTTTGGTAAAATATTCTGCTAAATACTGGTAGCTGACACTTAGGAATAGAGATGGGGTGCTGTATGGGTTCACATGAAGCCAGAAAGCATAGTGTTCCACCAGGATCTTCTTAGTCTCCTGGGATTCGTGGCAGAGAGTGAGGGGAGGCAACTCAGATAGTTTGCAACTGAGCTGGTGATGAGACTGGATGCTTGGATTTGGAGGTAAGAAAGAGAGGTGAAGATGTAAATAAGCCTACCCGATTTCTTGTCCTGAGTCAGTTTGGATAAAATATTATGGTGGGCATTTTTTTCATCAGGCCAAATTGAATTCACATTTGCTGGAAGAGTTTTTGTCATTTTTAGCAATTTCAGGGTGATGTCACTAAATCACATCATGTTTGAATGTAAGGTTACAGAGATTCTTTCTATAATTGTGTCAGGGTTTTCTTTATACTACATATAGGCTTCTCCTTAGGATACTAAACATATTCCTAGAGTCTAAATATGTCAATATAAATATATCAATATGAAATTTGCAATGTTTTATTAATATGAAAAATAACCCTTCTAATTATTGACTTGCTGTTCTCTTAAGAATATTTTGTTGCCGGGCAGTGGTGATGCATGCCTTTAATCCCAGCACTTGGGAGGCAGAGGCAGGCAGATTTCTGAGTTTGAGGCCACCCTGGTCTATAGAGTGAGTTCCAGGACAGCTAGAGCTACACAGAGAAACCCTGTCTCAAAAAACAAAAACAAAAAAAAAAAAAAAAGGAAGAATATTTTTGCTGCATAGTTTGCTAATATACAAAATAAATGATATTTTCTTAAAAAAGTTGGTAACTAAATGTTAAATATTTATAGTACTATAATTTTTGAATAATTATACATCATCAAATGAATGTTAGGTTGATGTTAGTTTGATATATTTCTAAATCTATTCATGTCTCTCGTGTTATACTTTATACATAAACCTCAACATTTATCACATCCTTCTAAAAATGTCTAGAGTGATTCAATATCAATTATTCTTACGTAATGATCCATTTTGAATAAAGTAAGAATATAGGTGTTACTGAGAAATCATAAATTATCAAAAACCTACTCTTCCTTAAGACTTTCTAAAACTACTCTGAAAGACTATTTATTTAACTGTAACTTATTACCCCACTATTCAGATTTAAAGGATGCTCTTATTTCTCCATAATTTGAGGAATACTTTATAATTTATTTTTAGTTTCTTGGTCTTTCCTATTTTAGCAGTATTATAAAGTTTCTCTCCTTAACGTATGTAATATGATCATGCTTTAAAGAACCCTGAATGTTATAAGATTAGAGGGTTTATTTTTTTGTTGTTGTTTTTTTTTTTTTTTTTTTGTAAATTTATGAAAATTTCAAACCAAACCTCAAGGAATTCAGAGTTTCTTAAATCACAAGTTACCGTTAAATAAACAATTCATGATAAAGAAGGATGTTAATATGTTCTCTGAGTTCCCCAGAAAATTATCTTCATGTTAAGAAAGGTTGTTTCTATCAGTTTCTTTTTTGATATAAAAGAAACAAGATATATATATATATATAATCAAACTTTCACAGCACTACATCTACAGTAATCAAAGCCATTTACTAGGATGGCTGAACACTGTATTAAGGCCATCTGCAGTGCATTTTGTCAAGGACAGACTCATTTTTTAATATTGAGTAGTCAGGAAAAAACAAAATGAAATATCTGCCCTTTTACTCTTGAAAACATGGAAACTGATTCAGTCTTTCCCATTCCAGTTAAAAGTAATAGATGAATTTGGTACATGTTTGAGCCACAATTTTTTGTGCAATTATGCAAAACATAAATAAACATAAAAGAACATATTTTCAATGCTTAACTTGTTTTGACTTAAATGGCTGCTGCTTCTAGAAATGAGATCTTTGCTATTGTTTTATGGATCAGGTTTTTGATCGATAAGATAATAAGCAACATGAAAGCTTCATTGTGTATTTGAAACTACTTTATTTACTTATTTGCACTATTATCCATGATAACTTAATGTCATTACCCTGAATTCCAGCTCCCTTGGTTCTGATTGACAATGATTTGCAGATTCTTTTTATTACTATTGGAGAATTTTGTAAATTCATATGATCTTTGACCAATTCTTGAGTCGTTCAGCACTTCCAAGTCATCTATCTCTACTTTCATGTATGTTGGAGGTGTGCATTGTTTTTATTTTATAGAGCACAAGAGTTCAGAATTTGTCTTCTCACAAGAGACTGTTGATTTCTGAGAGTGCAGAGAGTGCCAGAGATTATGAGGAAAATTAGAATAGAAGAAAATTTATTTTACATTAATGTACTGTGGCTGAACTGAGAAATACCCCTACATTATCTGAGGCATTTGAACCCTTGATCCCAGATTATGATGCAGGATGGAGAAGTTGTGGACCTTTCAGAATGTGGCCTGAGCAGATGAAGGCAATAGTTGTGGGCTGCTTTTGAGGGTTCATCACCTTAACTAAGGTTCTGTTCACTTTTTCTGCATTCTGTTGTGACTGATGTAGGATCTCTCAACTTCTTCCTCCTACCAGCAGGCCTTCCCTACAATGAAGGATATTTTGTCTTCTGGGACCATGAGAAAAAATAAAACTTGTTCCTTAACTTGCTTTTGTTCATAGCAATGTTTTTTTTTTTTTTTTAATCAGCAACAGAAGTATAACTAGCCTAACCATTTGAAGTTTACAAATTTGCTTATTTCCTACTGTTGAAGATTCAAGATAGATTATTCTTCTGAGCGATATGATTTTGTTGACATTATCATGTCATGTCAGAAACATGCCAATATCTTATTATGAAGGAACCTTCATGGATTCCTTTTAGGACAACCACATATTTACCTGATTTATTTATATATGTTTTTATAAAATAAAAGTGTAAGTCTTACCAGATAAAGAAACAACATGAATCTTCTTCAATTACTTTTAATCCACATCCCTGACCTCAAGCTGTACTACAGAGCATATGACTAAAACCACATGGTATTGGTACAGAGACAGACAGGTCAATCAATTGAATAGAATTAAAGATCCAGAAATATATTGGTACACATATGAACAATTGATCTTTGACAAAGAAGCCAATGCTGTACAGTGGATAAAAGAAAACATGTTCAGTAAATGGTGCTGAACTACCTGATGGTCTGTATGTAGAAGACTGAAAATAGATCCATATTTACCATCATGTGCAAAGCTCAAGTCCAAGTGGATAAGGATCACCACCAAAAACCAAATATACTGAATCTAATAGAAGAGAAAGTGGGAAATAGTCTCAAATGCATTGAAACAGGGGAAAATTTCCTGAACAGATCACCAATGGCTCAGGTTTTAAGATCAACGATTGATAAATGGCACCTCATGAAACTGGCAGGCTCTGTAAAGCAAAAGACATAGCCAATAGGACAAATTGGCAACCTACAGATTGGGAAAAGATCTTATCAACCTAATATCCGATAGAGAGCTAATATCCAAAATATAAAAAGAATTCAAGAGGTTAGACTCCAGAAAACCAAATAACCCCATTAAAAATGGGGTACAAAGCTAAACAGACATATCACAACTGAGAAACCCTTAGAAATGTTTATTATCCTTAGTCATTGGGGAAGCACAAATCAAAACAGTTCTGAGATTCTACTTCACAACATACAGAATTAGAATTAGAGCATGGAATATACAGGTGGAAATAACTAGAAATATCTCACAAAAAGGCCAACATTGTTCACCTAAGTCCTTGATGTTCTTTGACAAATCAGAAATACCTGATGTTTCCATTGGCAGAGATTGAAGGGTTAATAGCCTTGAGCTCAGCTTTGATTTGATGGCTTTTAGGTGTTGTTTTTCTCCTTGATTTTAGGAAAGCCCAATTGAAGTTGACTTTAATTTATATGTAATTGTGGTATTGTGCTGTTTGTCTCATTCTCAAGATACTCCTTGATCCAGATTATTAATGCTGCTGTTAGCTGTCTTAGTTCTCTCTCTTTGGAGCCACAGTTTCCAACAGAAAGGATACCTTCTACCTCCTCCATCTTTTGCCAATGTCAGGATCTCAAATGACCCAGAAAACCCTCAATTTTCTTCTTCCATTTGTCATCTTTCAAAGTAACCTTTTCTTACTGCTGTCAGTTCATGATGACTTACTGTTTTATTTTAAGAATCTAGTTTATGTCTTTCTAACAATAATAGTGCCAATTTGAAGCATTGTTAAATATCATATTTAAATCTTTCATAAAAGTCATATTTAAATACATAGATTCACAGTTGATAAAAATTTCAAATCTTTGTTTCCATTAACTATTAAAATTTTCTTGACAACACATGTTATACTTAAGATATTTTCTAAGGAAAATCTTGGAATAACACTGCCTTGGAATACCATAAAGAAAGTTTTATCGCATTTCTCATTACTTAACACAACTTTAAAAGTGTATTTTACTGACAAAGTAGTTCAAGAATGTGGCTTTGTGATACATCTAGGATAATTCTAATAGTGAAGTCAGAATTAGACTTTCACTCAATCAAAATTTGACAAAGTATGGGTTGTCTAATTCATTTGTCTTCCTCTGTGGTCAGTCATTATATACCAAGTTCATTAAGTCATAGAGAAAGGAGGTTTGTATTTCTGCCAAGTATCACAAGTTTATATATATATATATATATATATATATATATATATATATATATATACAAATTTAAAATGTACATAAATACATGTGTATATTTATATATATCTTGACATAATAATGCATGTATATGTCTATATATAAATTTGTGCATGTGTAAAAAAATGTATATTTCATTAGGTGGTTATTTCTACAATAAAATTCTAATATTTACAGCCATTGCTTAACCGCAGGAGAAATGCATAAAATGGTATGTGTGCATTTTTTCAATGGTCTATTCATTCTTTATCATATACTTTTAAACAAATGCTCATGAAACTGAATTAGCTCTGAAAATTTTATTTTCCCATGATAGTGATTTTGAGTCTCATATTTTAGATTATAATAACTATACTGGTTAAGGTTCTAAATGCTTTCAAGTGGTCACAATTGGTCTAATGCCGAGCTCTTTGGAAAATAATTATTTTGTGTTTTACTTTTATTATAATCTACACAATGCTAGACATAGGGAAGGCAGCACTAAAGTGAAAAGCATCCAAGAATGCAAGTATTACACTAAAGAGCATCATAAACTTTTCTGGTCCATTTAAACTATTTCATTAACTTTCATTGATCTACAGTTTTATGCTTTTAGCTTCAAGTACAATGATCATTCAAAGTATGAAATAACATGCACTTTGCTATTTTTCTGTTACAATACTAATTTTAATGTAGATGATGATGATGATGTTATGAATGATAAAGTGTTGGAATTAAAGTCACATGCTATGATTTCTGAGAGTGACTTTCTTTTAGTTGTGACAATTTCTTCCTTTTCTCTAAATAACAAATCCATGAAGTCATTGTTGATTACTGATCTTTTTGGTTTGTTCTCCATTATTTGATGACTCCAGAAAACAAATCCTCCCTGTTGGTCTGATTTTATTCCTAGTTGGTGACTAGAGTGTAAGTGACAGATGTCAGGAGTTATTGCCAGTAATTCATAGGATCAATTGTAAGAAATCAAGGAATGGAATAAGTATCTCTATGGGCAAGTATGCCTATCCATCATTATTGTCCTATAGGTAATGTTTAGCATCTCAGAACACTTCAAAAATGGTTTTTATGTTTCTTTATCAGAAACTGTAGTTCTATAAAATGTTTTCATTATTTCATTATTTGGTATTTTCATTACTAGGCATTACAAAATGCAACTAAAACAGTAAAACTTGCTTGAAAAGTCATTCAGTGAAAAATTTCAAGGATCTATTTCAAAAATTTTTAGAAGGCTTGTATAACTCAATAGGAAACTACATGTGTAAAATGTGTAACAGGTTAGATGGAGTTGCTTGTGTCAACTCTTCTAAAAGTAACTAAAAGCAACGAGATAGTGTTTTTTTTTGTTTGTTTGTTTTTTTTAAAGGTCGGTTTGTGCTTATTTAACTGTAGCTAAATATATTGTTTTTTATTTGCATCTATTTTTATGTGTATTTCAGGCATAGATACTTTCCTACTAAAAACTAAGTATGGAACTTATCACCTGCACAGAGGTTTAATGCAGTTCTGTCAACTCATTAGACCAATTTCCAAGACGAGACTGAAACTCAGACAATGAGGCTTCATGGTGCATTGGGTTAAAATATAGCTGGTATTATATTAGGCTTGTATGTTCCTGGCTCTCTATTAAAACTCTAATCTCAATTCCTAAGACAGACACAGAAGAGAGTCTGGCTCTTTTGTCTTCCTCTACCCTATGTTATTACCAAGAATGAATCTCTTTTTCTGTTAAAAAGAAAATAAGGAAGACATAAAGCTAAAGAGGAAGGAGTATGTTGTAGTTTTCTCTGAGGAAGTGAATGAAGAGAACTGGAGGGTGAATATAAATAATGTACATTGCATACATGCATGATATTCACAAAGAATTAAAATTATTAATGAAAAAGCATAATTAAACGACAGTCATTGAATTTGCAAAGTTTTTGGAAACGGCTTAAAGGATTAGACATTGTGGGTGTGAAATTTTCCTCAAGTATCTTCATTTTTTATTATCCAAAATAGACATGTCAAAGCATTGCTTCAAGCACATAAATAGGAAATAACATAAATGGTATAAAAGTCAGAGTAAGATTGACTATATCTGGCTCATGGATGATATTTCTTAATGGCAAGACTAGATTTCAAAGGCCTCTGAAAAATTTCTTCCTTTATTTGCTTATCGGTAATTATAAATCTTTGATTTCAGCAATTGGTATTGTATGCATCATAATTGTTTAATCTGTGCATTTTTGACAAGTTGTGAGTCTTGGTAGTAATTTCCAATAGTCACAAAAAGAAGCTCTGTTCAGCTCTAAACACCCATGTATAAGAGCAACCCTAAATGTACTAAGTAAATAATGTACATGCTCATTAGCTCACATTGGTATTCTTATGAAAGTGCTCATGTGTGCATGCATGCACGCACACACACACACATTGTACATGAAAAAATACCTGTAAGAATTCAGCCCATGAAAGCAGATTTATTATCCCAAGAAAGGAAACACTTTAAGTAAGGGGCCTTTGTGACTGCAATCCTAAAGTACCCCTGAGGCCAAGCCAGTGTGGTCAACCTCCTCTAATGAGGTTATGATCTTGGTTATTATATATTTCTCTCACTAAGGATGTTGCATGTGTACTTATCAAAAACCAAAACTTGATTTTATTTTATTCATGTTACAACTTTAAATCTTTTTGCCATTCCCTTGCCTCTTCTGTTGATACTCTAGAACTCATGGGAATGCACTGTGTTGTGCTTATTGGTTATTTAGTCCCAGAAAAATTATTAAAAATGCCTTCAGAGTTTTATGAAGAAACACTTTAGAAAATCTCAAGAGAAGAAAAATTGTGGTAATGAAAGTAGTGTTGAATAACATTATGATATTTTAAAGAAAAAAACCCTCTACTCTAAATGAGTATGCTTATTTCTATAGTCCATTCTAATAAATTTTAAACACATGTTTGTTTCTTTCATATTACACAAATATATATGTACATGTAGATGCTTGTTTGTTTGTTTGTTTGTTTATGTGGTGCTAGCTTTTGTCCCAGGGCCTTACATGTACTACACAATAGCTGAACTGGATACATTGCTATAATTGATATATTTGAAATGTGTTTGTATATTTCATCATATACTTAGAGATGGCATAAATAAAACAATTACTGTATCACCCACTCCATTTTATACTGGGTTCTAGCAAGTCTTGAATATTGATAGTTTATTCTATTGATTCTTTTCAAAGAACTATATGTTTATTATTTTTGAAACTGGTTGAAAACATTTCTGGAGGATTTGTTTGTTTCTGTCTTCATTTTTTTTAATCTTGGGGGAGAATCAGAAGTAGCTAACATGAATAACAACTTTAAACAGTTTGACTTCCAACCTCTGACATATTGGTGACTACCAAAAGAACAAAATCTCCAAATAATGAATGGTTATTTGCTGCTAAAGAAATTGCTCTTTCCAATGAAACTATATTCAATGAAAATAATTTGAAATGACTGATTTCAAATTAATGCCCTTTTCACTAAATTGTTCATTTATTGATCATGCTGCTTTCATATTAGTATCTTCCATTTTTGTTCAGTAAATCCATTGAACATTAACTGCCATTTTTGCCTTGTGAGAATGATACTAATCCAACTATTGAAAATTTGAACAAGCTGTGTTTTGGAAGTTTAAATTTGTCACATGTTTTTCCCAATTGAGTCTCAAGTAGTTTGAATTTCGAATGCAAGGTGAATTTGTAACCAATATATAAGGGAAAACAGTCACAATAGAAGACATTGATCCATAGGTGTTTAATGGGTAGAGCTTATCACATTGATCCAATTTATTTTATTACCATACAAGGAAAATAAAAATAAGTAAAACGTAATTGAAGGAAGCTGTCCTCAGACTCCTAATTTCATCTATCCAGGACAGTGAATACAAGGCTGAAAATCATCTATGCACTTATCCTTCCTGTTGGGAAATTGTTCACTTTGTTTTACATATGATTTTTTATCAGCACATTGTACATGAGAAATGATAATACAGGACTTAAAAAGATAAGTGCTGTAAGTAAACACTGGTTAAATCTAGGGAGGAAAACATTATTAATATTTGATCAAATTAATTATACATATAAGCATTTATTTTTCAATTGATTTTTATATTGCCATGCTATTTCAGTATAAGGATACAAATTGCCTTAGTTTTAAATTTGTTGTGATTTTAAACTCTTATATTTATCAAAGTTAACTTCTTATGTCCTGATCAATTACACATTTATTTCTTGAGCTGTGTGCTAAATGTATGATTACTTTCAACTTGACTTCAATATATAGACTTGTTAAACAGATACCTTTTTTTTTTTAAATTTTTCAAGCAGCTATTGTCTTATGTCAATTAAAAATAACAAGATAAAAATTTTTAGGGCACTTGCTTTAGCATTCATTATGTTTTTATGGTATAAAGTAGTAGAGAGAAATCACAGTCAGTTTTAAATCAATGACTGGAAGCTTCCTTAAGATATAGTGTTATGGGTTTATGGACCACAGATATGGTAGAGTGATGGCAGGCAGACAGATGATTTGTAACCTAAAGACTTCTTAAAATAGAAAGGTAACTTGATGGGGATAAAGTCACAAGATCTCAGCCCACTCCTGTGTTTGATGACAAATTATGTTGGATTTATGATGTTTCTAAGAACCTTCCTATGGAAAAGTAAATGGGAATCAAGCAGAACATGCTATTGTTCAGTGGAGAACAGAAAAGTATTTCTGTCATCTGAAAGAATTCTCAACTGGAAGCACAAAAGCTTATAATCAAATGTTTGCTCTCACTGAAATCACCAGAAGAGGAAAAACAAAAAATAAACAACAAAAGCATCAGTAACAACAACAACCCCAGAAAAAGTAGTCACCCATGATGTTGTAACAATTATCAGTACTTCAGAAGGACTGATTTGTATTCCCAAGCAGTTCTTTAGAATAATTAAAAATTACAGGAGTAGCGTATCCTAGCAAGGATGGTTAGGAGTTTTAGGGGTGCAGTGAAGGATATTTCATGGTACCTTAATATCAGAAGGGTAATTTGGGTAAAACTCTACACAGCCATGCCCAAGGGTAAAGAACTCTCCAAAGTATGTCAAAGACAATAAAGATTTCTTGACAGTTAAAAAATTAACAGCAGTAAGTCTTAATAAACTTTTAACAGAAACAATAAAAAATATAGTGGTCCTTCCTACTGAAAATTAAAATAGAGCCTAGTCCAAATCACAGAAGAAATTTTCCTATGATGATTTAATGAGAGAATTAATTTGTTCAACAGGAAATCAAGAACAGGACAAAAATAGACTATAATAGCTCAGGAAGATTAAGGCAGACAGCAAACAAAATCATTAAATCATTGTTAAATGATTAGGGAAGACAAGAAGCAGAACAGGTGTGGCCAAATACGTAATGTCTTGTGAAAAAAGTACACAAAAGTTAGGAATTGATACAGTTGGAAAAATTAGGAAGAGGATGACCAATAACCAAGGCTGAAAATATACCAATTTAAAGATAATTAGTATTTCAATGTAATAAATTGAGAAAATGAATTAAAATATTTGTTTTAATTATTAAAGTTATGAGTCTCTTTAAAGCCAATCAAAACATGCTTGAAGTTGACACAGCTAATTCACATTGAGAAATTCATTTTAAGTAAAAGAGGGGAAAATGGAGGGAGGAAAGGAGAGAGGAGAGAGAGAGCGAGCAAGAGAGAGAGAGAGAGAGAGAGAGAGAGAGAGAGAGAGAGAGAGAGAAACAGAAAGATGGAGACAGAGAGACTGAAAATAATGTTAATCAAAAAGATATGAAAGTTTCTAGCTCATTTGTTCCAGAGATCACCCACACACCTATTTCAGAGGAATCTGAGAGTGACACTAGCTAAGATTCTTACCAACAGGAGATATGGAATCTTAAATGGCTACCTCCTGTAACCATGAAAGACTTCTAATGGAATGATGGGGATACCAAGTCACCCAAAGAATCTTACTACTGAAAATTTGTTCTGCCTACAAGTTTTGTGAGATGAAGATGGAACAGAAATTGTGGAAATAGCCAACTAATGACTGGTCCAACTTGATACCCGTCCAAGAGAGAGCTAACCACTTACAATATTAATGATATTTTGTTATACTTGCAGACAGGATCCTAGCCTAACTGTCCTCTGAGAGGTTGCATGCAGCAGCTGATGGAAACTGACGCAGAGACCCACAGTCAACTATTAGGCAGAGCTCTGGTAATCTATAGGAAGAGAGAAAGGAAGGACTCAAGGAGCCATAGAGGTCAAGCACACCACGAGAAAACCTACAGCCTCAACTAACCTGGTCCCCTAGGGGCTAACAGAGACTGAATCACCTACTAAAGAGCAATCATGGGACTGACCTAGGTCTTTTACACAAATGTAATGGATGTGCAAGTTCTTCCTCATGTGGGATCCCTAACACCTAGAGCAGGAGCTGTTCTGACTGTGTTCTCTGCCTTTGAATCCCATTCCCCTAACTAGGCTGCCTTGTCTAGTCTCAATCAGAGAAGATATCCCTAGTCCTTCTACAACTAGATATGTCAAGGGTAATTGACATCCATGGGAGCCCTCTTCTTCTCTGAGCAGAAAGGGAAGTGGAGATAAGAGGAGGTGATCTGAGAGCTGGTGCCTGCAAGGAAAGGAGAAAGAGGAAGCTGCAACTGGGATATAATTAAGTAAATAAAAAATTAATGAAAATCAAACAAAGAAAAGGAAGGAGAAAGAGTAGAGATGGCCCCAAGACAACCATCCAAAGAATGGTGGGAAGGGAAGAGGAGGAACTAAAACGGAGTGCCTGGCACTAAACTCCAAGGTAGAGACACAGAGCAGAGGGCTCCAGAGTAGAATGTAAGAAGAGGAAAAGAGCACTGCTTTGTGGGATTTGGAATCTTCAGAAGATAATTCTTTTAGAGATTTTAGCCTTAACCTGCAGTTGAACTGGAGACACAGCAGGGGCTTATTACCTGAGTGACTAAGGACATCCAGTCAGCTCAGTCACTGGAAGTGAGAATTTTAACCAGCTGGACTCTGTTAAGGATTCAGGATAGAAAGGAAGAAAGCTTTCTCAGGAAAGCCTTCTTGTACTCCCATTCAAGGTCAAGTTTCTTAGTTATATTCTTCACAAAGGTCCCTCTCCTGTATCTACTGTTATTACACAGTGCAGTGCAGATAATTAATTGGAGGATTAATTTTTATTTTTAATGACCATTTCCTTGTTATCTTTCTGTTGCATTGTAGACTGTGAGCCTCAGAAGAGAAAAATGTTATGTCTTTTTTCTTTTCTCAATAAATATCTAATGAATGAAAAACAGAAAAGGCATAAATGGATAATTTGCTCTCATGAGAGGAAATTCTAGCTGTGCACACAAGCTCATGCAAGTGGCACTCAGTGCTACATAATAAAGTATGACCTATTTTATGTAAACAAAGGTAATATTTATATGTAAAATGAAAATGAATGCATCATCATACCATGAAGATAAGGAAAAATGGAAGATCCATTGGACTTTCCCATAGACAAAATCAAACTAAGTAAAAGACTCAGAAAAGCTGTCAGGGTACATGCTAACATTTCACTGTAGGCCAGAGGAAATATTTGCTTTCATGAAATGGAATTCTAGCTGTGCTCACAAGCTCATGAAAGTGTCAGGCAGTGCTATATGATAAAAGTGATATGAACAGTTTTCCTTGTTTCCACAATCCTTGACAGATTCCAACTCTCTTTTGGAAATACTCTGAGTGTCAAGGTAAATTACTATTTTTCTCTTTCTGTTTCTGTTTCTGTCATCTATTTATCCATTTGTCAATTGTCTTAGTCAGCATTTCTATTCCTGCACAAACATCATGACCAAGAAGCAAGATGTGGAGGAAAGGGTTTATTGAGCTTACACTTCCATATTGCTGTTCATCACCAAAGGAAGTCAGGACTGGACTTTAAGCAGGTCAGGAAGCAGGAGCTGATGCAAAAGCAATGGAGGGATGTTACTTACTGGCTTGCTTCCTCTGGCTTGCTCATCTTGCTTTCTTATAGAACTTAGGACTACCAGCCCAGGGATGGCACCACTCATAAGGGGCCGTCCCCCCTCTATCACTAATTGAGAAAATGCCTTACAGTTGGATCTCATGGAGACATTTTCTCAACTGAAGCTCCTTTCTCTGTGATAACTCCAGCTTGTGTCAAGTTGACACACAAAATGAGCCAGTACATCTATCTATCTATCTATCTATCTATCTATCTATCTATCTATCAATCTATCTACCTATCTTCTACTTATAATTCTTAGATTTTAACTGATTAAATAAGACATTTAGGCATCCAAAATCATTGGATTAGCAGAGAAATGAACATTGTTGTCACTGATAGTAAGAACAAATGAAAGAGCCACAGAGTGACATAGAGCTTTAGATTTCAGAAAATAACATAGGAATGACAAAATGACTCATAAACATATGAGTTCAATGTGTTATGAATATTGGAAGTGACCAATAGAATAAGAAACATGGAGAAACTGGTGTTTTTCTAATATTCTTCATGCAGTATTGACAAATAAAGGAATCATTTTGTCATTTTTATAGTTATGAAAACCACAAGAATGCACTGTACATCAGGAAACCTGAAAAATATCATTCCTTGTGCAATAACTATTGTCCATGAATGACAAAAGGATTTTAATCTATTTTGAAACATAATTTACATTAAACAGCTGTGGAACTTACAGCTAAGGAAGGAAAAATGTTGAAAAGCACATATAATGGAAATTGTGAGGTGAGTGCAGACGTAGGAGGAAATTTAGGTGAGCTAATTCTCCAATCACTCAAAAGAGGATTTAAATGGATTCAATCCCAACTCATACTATGTCGCTTTTATGCTAAAAAGATAATGCGCCAAAGGCTTTTAAAAATAATGAACTGTAAGAAAAAACCATTGTGGTGAATAAATTCCTATCAGAAACTCATCATGGCTCCTAGTAATGTTTTATCTTGTGTTAGTACTTCAAGTGTGTATAATATGCTTAAGTAGTGTTCAAATTTACCCGCTCCTAGAAATCATGAGGTAAATAAATATATATGCAGACAGGTCATTGGAGAAGTGTTCTCAGAATAATTATTACAGTAGTGGAAGAGAAATGAAAACACACAAGAACAAAACAAAGAGGTATTATTTTCTTTATCTCTAGAACTATTGGCTGCCTAAAGGCTGTAGATGAAGCAGTACAAAGCACTTATTGGTTATAGGGATAAAAACTATCAACACTGAGCCATCAGTTCACATTCCATGTTATTCAGGGATTTATTCAAGCATACTTCATATTATTTTACTCCTTGCAATTGCCTATAGACGAAAACAACATTGTATTTAGACTCATAAACTGTTATCATTTTCTAGGAACTCTTGAGTTGCATGGTGTGGGGAACATGTATTGCCAGCATGGATATAAATGCAACATATTGTGAACAGTGTGTGAGAATGCCAGTCAAAGGTATGTGATGCCCTGGGTCTTGTGTTACAGGATATTTTGGGCAACCATGTGCATGCTAGGAACTAAATTCTGATCTACTCTTAACCACTGAGTTCTTTAGCACCATTAATACATATACTCTTTGATTATAGATTTGACTTCTGACTACTTCACTTTTTGTCCTGATATACATTATTCAGGTCTGTATGGACATAACAGGCTCTATTATCATGTGATCAATATTCAGTTTTCAGTTGTATGTGAGTGGAATATTCTAAATATCATTTATTTGTAACGTGACATAAAAATTTTATTCCTATAGAGTATAGGGTTCTTAATTTTGATATTTTCTATTAGATAATTGTCCTTACTCCAATTGAAGTTCTTAGAATCACTGAAACTGCTGGGTCTTATGAGCCACTGAAGAGAAGAAGGTAAAGTGCCACACAGGATCTTCTGAGACTCACATTTAAGTTTCCAGGGATTATAAGTACAAAGCCAAATAGAAAACCATAATGGTTATCATTTTAACAACAACAATAACAAAAGCCATAAAAAGGGAAAATCAAAATAAGGAAAGATACATATCTGTAAATTTGAAATACAAAAACATCTCAAAGCAGAAAGCTAAGTATACAAGAATAGTACTTCTGACACCTTAAAGTGTCTTTGTTGTTGCTAAACATACCAAACTTACATTGGTTTTCTGGGCTTTTATAAATGGCCTCAGTTTGGTGTTTTTATTACATAGAGCTTACCTCCATCTTACGGTATCCATGACTATGCTGTTTCACTTCAGGCTTTCTACTTGCTATGTTTATTTATTATAAAGTTAGTATGGATGCAGATAACAAAATGGAAATTTATGTATTCAGAAAAAAATAAATAAAAACCCCAGAACATGATAATGAGGGAGAGGTATGTATAAAATTATGTTATGCATTTTAAGTGAGAAAGAATTTTGCTCACTTTAGTGGGTTGTAAGACTAAAGCTAACACCTATCACTAAAGGCATGTATAATATTAGAATATAATCTGATACATTAGCAGAAGAAACTTCATTGAACAGAAGATTAGGACTTCTATTTAACATATTTTTCTGAAGTTCACTGCCCTAAATGTTGGCTTGTAACAATTGGGAAAAATTTTAAATAAGTCTCAGTGAGAATACTTGAATTATCACTTAGAAGGGGGGAGAAAATAGTCATAGGGAGCAGACAGAGGGAGGTACCTGGATGAGAGTGAAAGAGGGGATGGGGAGGGGAATGCAGGTTCTGAATCAGGTCTGGAGAGAGACAGGAAAGAGATCCAGTGGACCAGAGGGCCAAGGGAATGAATAGAAATCTGCAGCTGGCAAGGATGGGGGAATTGGGGCCATCTCTAGGACTTGTCAGATACCTGAGATGTGGGAGGCTCCCATAAGTCAATGTGGGTGACCTTAGATGAGGCACATAGCAAAGGGGATACAGAACCTGAAGAGGCCACCTCCTATTGCAGGCAGAACCCCCAATGTAGGGATAAGGGCACCAACCAACGCTCAAAACTTTCAACCCCAAATTTGTCCTATCTAAAAGAAAGGCAGAGACAAAGATGGTACATGAACTGAAGAACTGGGCAACCAATAATAGACCCAACTTGAGACCGATTCCATGCGCAAGCACCAATCCCTGACACCGATTAAGAATCTCTGCTATGCTTACAGACAGGAACTGAACATAACTGTACTCTGAAAAGCTCCACCCAGCACCTGATTCTTCAGTGATGAAGAGATCCACAGCCAAACAGAGGATGGTGCTTGACGACTCTTATGGAAGGGTTGGGAGAGGGATTGAAAGCCCTGACTGGCAGGAGAACTCCCTAGGAAGATGAACAGAGTCAATGACCTGTATCCTTGGGGGCTTTCAGAGATTGAGGTACCAATCAGAGAGCATACATATAATGGACTGCTGTCCTCAGCCTGTAGGAAGCAGATGTGCAGCTCAGTCTCCATGTGGGTCCCCAATCAACTGGAGTAGGGGTTGCACTTAAAGCTGCTGCTTGTCTGTGGAATCTTTTCTCTAACTGGACTGCCTTCAGTGGGAGAGGATGTGCCTAATCCTAAAGAGAATTGATGTGCCAGAGTGAGGGATAGTCAGGAGGGAACCTACCCTCTCAGAGGAGAAGTGGATTGGGGATTGGGGCAGGAACTCTGTGGGGGTTTAATGATCAGGATGTCAAAAGAGTAAATAAATTAATAGGAAAAATGTAATTTAAATCTTTGAAGGTAGCATGAATTATATATATATATATATCATGATTAAATGATTCTGCTATGTAAATTGTTTGTTTATCCTAATTCTTCCCACAGAAACTAAAAGAAAATAACCAACAATACATTTTTACACAATTTGGCTATTCTAATTTTGATTTTGGGCCAATTTCAGTTGTCAATGAGTCCAACTGGAAACCAAAATTATTCTGATAACCTTTACATTTCAGATGTCCCTGTATCTCTTCAGGTTTTGACAACATATCCAATTATTCACCTAATAGTCTTCTGTGTCTTCTTTCCCTAAAAATCACTTTTCCTTTCATCATAGTTGGAATCCCTTGAGGAAATTTCATTGAATATTTGCTTCTTCTTGATAAAAATAATTATACTCAATGGTACTTCCTCCATATTAACTTACTATATAATATTTATCTGAAAATGAAATTTATTCTTCTCAAAAGGGTTCTCAGCTTTGCCCTGCATCAGAATTAAATCCTATTGCAAATCTAACTTTCACCCATACAGATGAGGCGATCACATTGATTCCATATCAGAGTCTTCATCTGAATAAGTAACTGTCTATCAGGCTATATTCTCACTTAAAACTGTAACTACTTCACCTTTAAAATAAGACCTGGCCTCTAAGACATGTCTCTTTGAGTCTCTTTAGATGCTACTTTACTCTACTAATTCTTCTTCCCAGATTTAACACTGTCCAAGAATGACATCATATTGTGAGTCCTCCAGATGTTTAATCTTTGGATTAGGTCAGGGTGTTCAGATTTCATCGATTCTAAAGATTCCATCAGATAACAGTCAATATCAAATGAGACCACCCAGGATTTTTCATATTAAGACAGCATCTATTGATGGATATATTTTAAAACTGCCATATTGTTAGCATAGACTGATTTGAATATAAAACCCATAATACAGTCCTAAAGGTAGAAAATATTGCAATCTCCTAGGAAGTACTTGAAGCTACTTCTAAAGGCAACCATGCTCTGCTTGGAATTACACTCAGATGATTTCATTGGAGCCACTTTAAAGGTTTTCTTAAAAATATATGAAGTCATTAGTATCTTGACTTCCATTAGATTAATACAACTATACTGAAATGCTTAGATTAGCATTCATTAAATAATCAGTGACTCTAATACTGTCAATCAATCTCAGTGAAAAAATGAAACAAAATAACTAAATGTAGATATGAAAACTGACACAAATGTCAATATACCTTTTCAATATTAAGCTAGATAGCTTCAAGTCTGATTGTTTCTTCAATTTTAATAATTCATGCAAGACTATTCTTTGGGCTGGAGAAATGGAATAAATTTCACTGGTGGATTAGGGGCAAAAGGAATTAAAAACATAAAGGATCAGGTTCTGAGGGAAGAGGGAGAAAGAAAATAGTATGAAACAAAGTGAAAACAGGAGGGAGGCATTTTAGGGTCGAGGTGGAAACATAGTTTAGAGAAAACTCCATGCAGTCTATGAGAATGACCCTGGCAAAGATTCGTGGTAACAAGGGACAGGGAGTTTGAACTAGCTTTGTCTGTAAGAAGGCGGGGCCTCAAGTGTAGGGATTGGGAAACCAACTAAACTCCCAAACCTTCTACCTACAGATTGTCCTGTCTGCAGAGTTCTGGGACTGATGGCTAGTAGAACCATCATAAAAATAAAAAATAAAAAGAGGGACTTCCTTCAGCAGTTGATTGGATCAGATGTAGAAGCCCACAGCTAAACACAAGGTGGAACTTGGGGAGTCCTTCAGAAGAGAGGGAGGAAGGATTGGAGGAAAAAGAGGGGTTAGGGACACCACGAGAACACAATGAACAGAATCAACTGACCAGGACTCATGAGGACTAGCAAAGATCAGAGAGCCCATAGGGGTCTGATCTAAGTCCTCTGCATATATTATATGGCTGAGTAGCTTGGTTGTTTATGCAAATCTAAACAGTTGAAGTAGAAACTATCCCTGACTCTTGCCCACATGTGTGTGTGAGACCCTTTTCCTTCTACTGGGTTGTCTTCTCTTGCCTTGATGTGATGATATTACCGGGTCTCACTGTAGCTTGTTATGCCATGTTTGATTGATTCCCCTGGAAGGCCTGCTGTTTTCTGAGAGGAGACAGAAGGGTGGGCAGGGGGAGAGGGGAGGAAATGGAGAGGTTCCAAAGGCATCTGGAAAGGGGGAAACATTTGAAATGTAAATAAAGTAGGAAAAAAAAAAAGAATCCAGAGGGGATGGATAAGAAATTTGGGTCAGGATTTAATATATGAGACAAGAATAAAAATATCTGACAAAAAATATAAATATTTTAGCATCTTACTATTGGAAAAGGAGCTACCTCTTTGTAAATCATGTGCTCCCAGTAAAAATCAAGCATCACATGCTTAATCCAGTGCTGGTAATTCTAATGTAGAATTCTTGAATTTCTGGTGTGGCAACTGTAGCTACATTTTTAAATAGAGTAATTTTGGATTTGGTAAGTTTAAAAGGGAAATTATAAAATTTCAGTATCTTTAACATAACAGATAAACATGTAGACTCAAATAACAGGCAACATGGAGATGAAAACTGACTGAAATGTGACCACCTTAAGTCAAGTACCACCCAAGATTATCTGTAACTATGAACATTCATCAAGAATTAAAAATGAAAGAAAACAAAAAACAAAAGTAAAGGAAAAGCCTTTTCTAAAATTCTAAGGGGAACTCAGCTTCCTGTTGATAAGTTGACTTCATTCTTAAGCCAGAAGAACCTCAGATAAATAAGTTTCTATGTTTAACACACTCAAGTTTGGGACACTTTGTTTAAGAGCCTTTAGAAATTACCTTATATGTTATGTATGGATTATTTATGAATAATATTTAAGTTGGTTAAATGTTTCATATATGTTTGACATTTGCCATATCTTTATTATTTATGGATTTGCTTTTGTGGTTAGACCCTTATCTCAAGACTTACAATGACCAAGGACACTGGATGTATTTTATTTGTTTTATTATCCTCCTGAGAAACAATTAGCACCAAGCCTCAGACAGAGTTAAAGTCCAGAATACACAATACCCAGAGAAGAATGGTTTGCTGAAAACATTTTGTTTCAAACACATGTTCATGTCTCATGGAAAATGTACCCAAAGAATGTAAGGATATTTCTAAATTTGAGATATAGCAGAAACCTCATAAAATTGCCAAATGTAAATTGAATTATACCAAGAAAGCAAAGAAATGTCAACCAAACAGAAATGACAATATTTAATTTCACAGACCCTTAGTCTCTAAACTACTTGTACATTTTCCTTAAATTTAGGTTTAGGTTCTACAGAGCTTCTTGCAATAAGAGCTAAGACATTAAGAATTATAGGAAGGCAGAAAGTAACATAGAATGGATGTTGTTGATAACTGCACATTCAAAAAGAAAATATAGAGAGATGCAAAAAATAAATTGAGTTACCAAACTGTCCTTAAATTTACCTGCCATGCACTGATATTTGTCTAGTGAAGTGTAAATAATTTAGGCTTGAGGAAGTGATTGAAAGATATTCAGTCATTTGCAAATTGAGAACGAAGTGCTTGAAATTGTCATTGGGTTCACAACCTGTTCCTTTCTATATTTTTCTTGGTGCTTTAAGGCATAAGCAAGTACAAAATACAATGTTGTTCATGTCCATTCAAGGTAGGCTAAATTTCATTTTTTTCTTTCCTATTTGCAATAGATGGAAATGGGTAAAATTTAGAGTCTAGAAAGAAGGGAATAATTTTTTAAAGATTGTCTAGTTTATTAGTAAAAGTACAGCAGATAACATTTTCTTTTTTGTTTTAAAACTTTTATACACCCTTGCATGTATGTTTGCATTGAAGGTTTTAGAACATTATTATTTCTTCAATGATTCTTATCGTGTGCAAGTACTGAACAATATTTCATCATCAATATGAATATTATTTTTAAAATGATTTTAAGAGCCTCATATGAGAGCAGTGAATTTTCATTACTCCTATCCTTCCTTCTCTTCTAAAAATTGCTATCAAGTCTACTCACCTTAAATTCGTGACATCTCCTTTAATTACTATTATTACTGTTCTATCTATCAATCTATCTATCTATCTATCTAATCTATCTCCATGCATACATGCATATATAACTTACTAGGTCCATTTATCTTTGCATATATAAATATATATGCTTGTGGTAAATCTCTTAGGATGGTTAACCTATGTGGGAGATCATTGTTTATATTTACTTAATTTAGTTTTATTTTATTTACTGTCTCAAAAAATGATAGTATCAATAACAGAAGACAGGACAAACAAAGGTGCTGTTTCCATGATTCTTCAGATGGAACCTCTACCCTGAGAGATGTATCATATCACAGAGCTTAAAGCAAATGGAGAGAATGAAGACATCAGTTAATTTGATCACATATGATTTCTTTTTACAGAATTGTTTAGGTATAGAGTTTAAAGGGACTTGATGAGTTTTCAACTCAGAAATAATGGGATTGGGAAAATTGATTTTTGAAATTCTTATATCAAACATATGACTGGAAAAAAAGAGTTCAAGTCTATAGTTATTGTTGTCAATATTCCAGAACCAAAATTACCACATGAAATGAAGCTTGAGCAGTTAGTAGTTTTACCTATGAAAGACAACCTGACTTCCCATTACATCGTCATCTGTCCCAACAGTTTAAGCACTAACTCGCAACAATAAATTTTTTCTTACTCATTTTTGTAAGACTCTGGGGAGCCTTAACTTACCAGAGACCCCATGAGTGAACACAAGGAGTCAGGGATTGATACAAGACACAAGAGTAATTTATTGATCCAGCATGCTGAGGTCGTCTTGCACGCCAAGGAGGGAGACTGACCATGCGTAGCCTGTTCAGAGACCTTTAATAAGGTTTTTAGAGCAGCAGCTGTTAGGCACAATGTGATTGGCAGAGCAGTGTGACTTTTAAATTGATTGGTCTTTAGGGAATGAGGTAGCAGGGGCTTAACCTCCCCCTCCTTTCCAGCCTATGTGCTCTCTAATCTGTTTCTACTAGGAGGGGAGGGGTGCCCATGTGCTCGGGGCCTTGGTGGAATATCCCAAAGTTCCTGAGCTGACTTCTCAATTTGAAATTTATATTAACCAGACTATAAGATAACTTAAATATTTTGTGAAAAGAAGTGCTTACTGACAAGAGCCTGGTATAGCTCTCCCATGAAAGGCTCTGCCAGAGCCAGACCAGTACAGATGTGGGTATACACAGCCAAACACTGGACTGAGCACGGGGACCCCAATTAGGAAGTTAGTGCAAGGACTGTAGAAGCTGAAGGGGTTTGCAACCTCATAGGAAGAACAATATCAACAAACCAGACCCCCCCAAATCCCCTAGAGATTAAACCACCAACCAAAGAGTACACAGGAGGTACCCGTGGCTCCAGCTGTTTATGTAGCAGAGGATTGCCTTATCTGGCATCACTGGGAGGGAAGCCCATTGGTCTTGTGGAGGCCTGATGACCCAGGATAGGGAAACGCTAGGCAGCTGAGGCAGAAGTGGTGGGGTGGGTGAGGGAGTACCCTCATAGGGGAAGGAGGAGGGGATAGAGGGCTGTGGAGGGGAAATTGGGAAGGAGGATAACATTTGAAGTATAAATAAATAAAATAACCAATTTTAAAAAAAAGTAAAAAAAAAAAAAAAACCTGGTGAAGTATATTGAGCAAATATATATTGGATATTAAAAACAGGCAATTTTTTTCTTTTAAATATGTTTCTGAGAATATTTTAAAAGTTCTCAATTATAATATAGTCCAACTTATGAAAATAGCTGAAATATATGACTAGCCACAAGAATAATGCCGAGAAAACATAAAACTCTATGAAATCACTTATTGTATACTTTTTAGTTTTTGATTAATAAAATATGAATTATAAAGTTGCAGTAAATGAAAAGAAATGGAGGAAATGTTCATTTTCTTGTAATACTACACATAATTACTATTGGTATCATTTCAAAAAATTACAAGTAAAAATCAAACAATGAGAAACATAACTATATTTTATGTGCAGATAATAACAAAAATGAACTGGAACTATTACTTCCTAGGAAAAAGTAAAATGCTAAAGTCAAGCATAAATGTATATAGCATGATAAAACTATGATGGTCGTTATTGATGAATTTGAATGGATGGGGAGAAAAATGATTATTAACATAATTAGGAAAGAAACAATAAAACCAGTAAATGACATCAGAGCACATCATTAAAAATTTAAGGACAACTGAGCAAATGAAATATCTAAAATTCAGATTCAAAATTAGACATACACATCTCTAAAATATTCTAAACTTAAGTCAAATTGAATGTGCAAAGAGAAGGGATCGATAGAACATTAAGAAATTCTGGTTGCTAATATTCATACCTTGCATTTGAAATCCAAAGTATGTTCTGCCAGAGATGTTAAAATTCAACTACATTTGGTAAGTTTCAGGGTCATCCCCAGAAGAAACCATGCTTTCTAATCACAGATAATATCAAGGTGAATTTGACTTTCTCACAGTAATACTCAATGCAAGAAGACAATTTGATTCAATTCTAAAATATATGGATAGGAAGAAAATGTGAAATGATAATCTTACTTTCTATGATATTATAGTATGGAAAGGAAAATGTTCAAGTAAAAATACACAATATGTATAATCTTAGGTTGTAGATGAATAACAAGTTCAGAATCACTTGGGTAAAATGAGAAGCAGGAGAAAATAGAGCTGAAATTTACTGTTTCATTCAAATTAAGGGATAGCTTGTGAATTAGGTGTAGTCAGCATTTCATACAATGTTAACATATACCCAAATATAATAAGACTGATTATAACTTAATGACAGAAAATATGTACATAAATGATTCACAAAAATAGATGTAGAAACAACAGAGTCAGGCCCTTTAATTTTTAATTATTTTTTAAAATTTTATTTAGTCATTTTTACAGTCCTGATTTCATCCCCCTCCCTGTCCACCCTTTGACTGTTCCACATCCCACACCTCCTTCTCCCACCCCACCCCTGTCTCCACGAGGAGACACCCAACCCCCACACCACCAGACCTTCCCACTCCTGGGGCCTCCAGTCTCTTGAGTGTTAGAAGCATCTTCTCTAAATTCAGGCTATTTTTAATTCTTAATACTGTTATTTGATTTCTCAAACAAGAAATCCCTTTCAAATTTAAGATTACTCTATAATTATGATTTCTAAGACTAAAGGTCACCTTATCATTCAGAAAGCATTTTCCCTGGGGTTTGCATCTTTTGTAAGAAGCATGTGACAGACAGCTTGAATTTTAATTCCCCATCCCAACTCACTAAACTCCTTTCTTCAGTATTTCCTTAGGTAAAAAAACTTTAAATTAATAACATATATATACATATATATGTATGTAAGTATATCAATATGTTAATATCAACATTGAATTTATGTATATGTATTTTGACATCAAGTATTCTAAAAGGTCTATTTTCTTGAAGATGTGCAACTTCTTACAATTTATTTGATTTTTACTTTTGTTCATAGCTAGACTCATGATTTATATTTTGTAGATTACAGAAACACCAACTCTGAATGATTGAATTAATTATAAGTTACACATTGGATGTATAGTTGATACTTGAACTGATCTGTTTATATTTTGTTCATTTTAACTGTAAAAATATATCTATTCATAAATATGATGGTCACATCATAAAAGAAGAATTAAGAGGTACAATTCTAGGTATAATTTGTGTATGTCCGTCTTCTCCTATCATCAACAGCACAAATCTCATATTTTTTATTATGAGCATAAGTTTAGGCTATGTGTGGTAATCCATACCTGTAACATCAGAATTTTTGAAGCTAGGCAAGCAGATCATATGCTATATAGTAAACTTCTTGATTACCTGTGCAACATATACTTAAAGCAACCCAGGCAAACAATATCCTTATATAGTTTACTTATCCTGAGAGGTAGTAGCAGTAGCAGCTGTAGCAACAGCAGTAGCAGTAATAGTAGTAATAGTTCTTTTATAACTTTTTGCTATAGATCTGTTTCCTGACTCAATATGACATGAACCAATAATGCTAAAAGAGTATTTTTGGAAATTATGCATTATTATACACCATAAATGTACCAGTGAATTTCAGTCAGTAGTATCTAGTAAATATGTTACCAGGTGACACAGGAATTTAAAATTTTACTAGTGAAAATAAAAGAAGAAAGTGATTATGTGGTAACCCTCCTTCTTCCAAAATATTTGCCTCCCATGAGAAATAATTGCTTTGTCTTAAGAGACTCTATTTTTGAACTAATGTAGACTTTTTACTTAATACTTATTTAATTTTCATCAAATTATTGTGTGAGCATGTGTGTGTATGTGTGTGTGTGTATGTGTGTGTGTGTGTGTGTGGTATGAGTTGTGTGTGTGTATGTTGGTGTATGTGTGTGCCTGTGTGAATGTTCATTGATTCAAGTATATTATAAGAGGACAATTTATGGAATTTACTTCTGCTTTCCCACCATGTTTGATTGGGAGAGCAATGTCTAGCTGTTGGAATGCTCACCAGGAATTTTTAGTATCTTAATTCTCCACCTTAGCCTTTACTGCCATTTGTTTCCTCGCAGATAACTGTTCTGACTAGGTAAACATGATTTCAAATGTAGTTCTTACTTGAATTCCCTAATACCTAAAAAAAAATATTTAGTTTGTTTTTACATATTTATTGACCTTTTTGTTTCTTTTGTACCATAGTACAATTCATTTTTCTATTCATGTTTAATTATTTAGTTTGATTTAGTTTTGATATTTTCTTTTCTTCTGCATATCCATTATTGGGTAATGACTATATATCCAATTTCATTTTGTTCATGTGAATTTCATGTTCAAAGATTTAGCCATGTTTAGACTGAAAATGTTTATATATATATATATATATATATATATATATAGCATATATATATAGCATATATATACATATATATGCTGTAATATAAAGATTCATATTTTCATTCTTATCTCAAAATTATGAAGTAGTTATTTAGTTTGACAATCTATTTCATTCATCATATGTGATGCCTAATGATCTGAAACAGAATGTGTATGTCATCGTAATAAGCTATATCCTATCATGTAAATACCACTTGAGCTGCTGAAGGTTTCCATATTATTAGATAATTTTGTGACTCAATCCTGTATCACTTAAATAGGATACTAACTTTATAATATTATTACTTATAAAATATATGTTTATAGAAGACAAAGATTAGGAGTTATAACATTTAGTTCTTAAAAATATTTTACTGAAATAGTTTCTGCTGTCTTCCTATAAAGAACTATCTGTAAAAAGAAAGAATTACAAATTTAATACAGTACTATTTTGAAAAAACTGGATATTTATGTCATTTCTGGGAAAGAGGAAAAAATAAAAACTGTAAAGTTCTTAGACACTATTAACATGGAAGCCTAGTTTTCAGTAGATATTCCATGGAAGCTCTAGTCTACGAGCAAGAAGAAACAAAATAGTGAAAACCAGTGTAGAAACAAAGAGTATATTAAAAAAATGTTTGATGAGATAACAGCAGTATTCAGCTAATTAAAAAAATAAATTATGATACTTCCTAAATTCTAGTAGCTCTACGACCAGGTAAAAGGAATGTATCCTTTTTCTTACCCTGCACCGGGAAAGCAGACAGTTCTATTTAATGGTGAGCTCAGGGAACCCAAACTAAGTGTGCTTTTAGACTTATTGACTGATCAAGATGGCTCAATACTCTCCTCAGCTTGACCTACTTTATTTAGGCAGACTTCTATCTGAGTCTTAGCCCCTAAGCAATCCTTTTGTAGAGCAATTACTTTAAAACATTTTCTGCTGTAAATTCTTTCTCTATTACTTTTGAGATGCAAATGTTTTGAAAACCTCTTGGCTTGCAACACCCCAGGAACATCTTTCTAAAGAACCTGAGAGCTATCCCTTTGAAATAAAAGAATCAAGGAACACTGTAGATTTATATTCTAGTTTTTGTGAAAGAATAAGTTCCTAAATATCTTGGTATCTGTTTCTATGTAATAAAATTACCTCCAGTAGGAGACCGTTGACTATTCCTTCAGGAATGACTAATTAGAAGACTTACATAGGTGCTGTGTAATTATTCATCTAAGTCTCTTCTTAAAGGCCTCCAGCCTTCTTTCAGATATGTTTATGTTTTCTTTATCTCCATTTTATTATACCTAAGAAATAAAATGTAGTCCCCAAATAAAAAAATAATTATTAATCACAAAAATGGCAAAAAACCTTTAAGTGTATGAAATATATCTGTATATTAAGGTTGAGTATTAATCGGGGGCTTCTTCACTGACTAATGACATTGAATAAAAAGCAAAGAGCCCAGACAACCCCCTTCTATTTGATTGTTTGTTTGTTTTCAGGACATCCTGACCAACTTTCTCTTCCCATCACTTCCCCCACTTCCCACCACCACCTCCACATTTCCCACATGCAGTCAATCTTCCTCCATTTCTTCACAAACGAGTAGGAATCCCAGGGATACTAATTGAACATAGCTTACCATGATGCAATGAGACTAGTCACAAGCCCTCCTATCAAGGCTAGGTGAGACAACTCAGTAGAAGAAAAAGGGTTCCACAAGCAGGCAAAAGAGTGAGAAATATCCTCCTTCCCACCATCTAGTTAGTTAGTAGTCCCACAATATAACAACCGTAATTTATATATGCGGCAAACCTAGAGAAGATCCAGGAAGGCTCCATGATTGCTGCTTCAGTCTTTGTGAGCCTCTATGAAACCTGCTTAGCCAATTTTATTGACCATGTTCTTCTGCTGTTCTCAACCTTGTGTCTACTACAATTTTTCCCTTATCTCTTCCTTGGGTTTTCCCATCTCCAAGGAGATGGAGATCTCCACTTTGGGATCTATCAGCCTAAAGTTTGGCTGTTAATTTCTGCATCTGCTCCCATCAACTGCTTGCAGAATCCTCTTGATGTCAAATGGACTAGGCACAGATCTATGAAGATAGCCGAAAACCATGAGGAATCATTTTATTGGAATTATTTATTTTATGTCTCTTGACTATCCAGTCTATAATTTCTCATCACTCAAACAATCATTTCCTCTTCAAGGTTCTACATGGTTTAATAAAAACAACACCAGACGGAAGAGAACAAGGCTCAGAATATTAGCTTGTGGAAGGAAATACAAACGATAGCATTCAACACCCTGTCTACAAAGGCTTGTGGTAATTCTCGAAAACAATAAATGATTCTGACAAGCATCCTCATATCTTAACATTACCAATATTCTTGAAAGTTGAATGCCTTTTTAGATTCTCAAGGGAAACTCCTGGTTATGAACTTCTGAGCATGAAACAGAAAAGCATATTCATCTAATATACAACCACACAGAGTAAGCACCCCCCTGACTCAAAAGGGTGGAATGTATGGGCCATTGTAGGGGTTAAACTAAAACAAGACTGACAGCCAGAGAATAAAACATTAAATTGTATATCTTCGTGTAAAGCATCCAGAATACATACATGTGAGCTCCGATGGAAATCCACAAGCATACTCAAATTGGTCTGACATGTTTGGACTTTAACTTTGGCTTATTTCACTCAGCGTCTATGGCTTTTCTGTCTTGCATTTCAAAGTCTTAGAATTTTTATATCTGTGGTCTCTACTGCCATTTAAGCTTAATATTCATAGATTCATGCATCTTGTTCTATCAGTGGTAGTGGATAGTAAATCCACCTGTGCTATGCACTGCCTAACTTTATTGATTTCATTCTGGAACATTGGAAAACCCCAACGACTGAAGCATTATACTCTTGATGTTTGAGAAAATAGGTTTCATGGTTTGCCATGTAAAACTAGCCCTGAAATTAAATACTCTATTAGGTTCTACTTCAATGTTTCAAAAAAATTAAAACATCAGGTAGAATCTAATCAAGATTTACTGCATATTATACCTCATGTCTCTTATCCTAATTCAATGGAGTCCTGGTTCCTACCACAAGCCTCATGAGGAAATTTTACTCTAAATTTTTATCTGCAAGCGTAGTAAACTGGGATCTTGAGGTAGAACTATTCTCAAATTTCTGAGGAATCTCCACTCTGATTTCTATGCAGGTTTTATTGATGTTGGCCATTCTGACTGGGGAAAGATGTAATCTTAAAGCAGTTTTGATTTGCACTTTACTAATGACTAAGGATGTTTAACATTTCCGTGTTTCTAAGCCAGTTGCTTACTATTTGGGGCACTCTTAATTATATGCCATCCTTTAATTTGCTTTTACTGAAAATGTAGTTATTAAACAATATATTTTGATTCCTAGTTCTCCTTCCCCAACCTCTTCAAGACTCTCCGCACCTACCATCCTGCCATAATCAGCACCAGTTTTGTCTTCCCCTAGCAAACAGACACCTAAAGAAAAAAAAACAAAAGAAAATAAGATAAACAAACCAAGAAAACAGAATAGGATAAAGCAAACAGCAGGAAAAAAAAGCAAAAGAAAAACAATGAGAAACATAGGTGAACAGACGCATACATTCTTACACACATGAATGCCATAATAACATAAAACCAGAAGCCATAGCTTATACAAAAATGAACTTTAAGGTTGAAAAAAAGTTTTTACAACACATTATGAAACAAAACTTTCAAAGGAATCATTGAGTTTGTTTTGTGTTGGCCTTCCACTGCTGGGCATGAGGCCTTCCATTAATGGTTTGTATTCCCAGTGGAACCCCATTGGAGACAACATTTTAAAAATTATTTTGAATATTTATCAACTAGAGGAAACTTTTGGGGTAAGGAAGCAGGCATTTGTCCACTTGTCCACTTGGTGCTTCAACCTGGTCTGGTGCAGAAACATCCAGGTTCCTTGTTTTGCTGAACAGTAGTATTTGGTTTTTCTCTAGCCACATGCCATAGCCTATCTCAAGTCCTTGGTCACCTGAGCAGTGTCAGAGATGAGCTACAAATCAAGGAGTAGCCTTAAATTCAATTGGAAAATGTGTGAAGACTCTGTGTAGGCGCCAGGTCAAATTCTCCATGTTCGATATGTTGTGTAGGTTGTTGTCTTTTGCAATAGGACTTTATTGTCAGCAACCCATAGCAGTGGGGAAAACCTAGGTTGCTTTTAGGTTCTCATGGAAGCACTTTTGGCAACAACTCAATTCAATGTAATCTATTTGCAAAGTTTAGGCTTCATTTGGTGATGAAAGACATCCAGCTGGGGTTCTGTATCCTCCATAACTCGGTAATTATTTAGATTTCCTTCATATGTATAATTGAGGAAGCTTGAATTGTGTTAGTTTTCTTTATTATTCCTCAAATGGAACTTAGTTTTAGCTGTCCCTTCTTGTCTTTCTTCCCGTATCCCTCTCTTCCTTCTCCTTCTATTGTTCCCCCTGTTCTTACAGGACTCATTCATAACTACATATAATATTTCCTTTTATAGGGAAATCCACACTCCCTCATTTTATTTACTCTATAAATTTTCTTTACTCTATAAGTCTTATGGTTATATGTATTATAATTTACTTATAAAAGTCTTGATAGCTAGTCCACATTTAAGCATTAGTCTGGGTGATTTTTTTTTCTAGTTTTATTCATTAACATCCAAATTTCATGATTTAATTTTCTTTTATAAATAACTAATTTTCTGTTGTGTAAATGTATCCTATTTCTTTATTCACTCATACATTGACAGACCTCTAGACTGTTACTATTTCTGGATATTATGAAAAGAGTAGCAATGCCCATGGCTGAGAGTCTTTGTAGTATGATGAAACATCCTTTGTGTAAATGCCAAGAAATGATGTCTCTGTTTCTTAATGTAGATATATTTCTGTCTTTCCAAGGAACTGCCACACTCATTGCCAAAATGACTATAAAAGTTTGCACTCCCACCAGCAATGGATATGTGTGCCTCTTACTTAACCTCCTTACCAGCATAGGCTGTCTGTTATTTTGTTGAAGTTAGCTTTACACCTGATGTTAGATAAAACCTCAGTGTTGTTTAATCTGTATTTTCTTGATAACTAAGTGCTTTAAACAGCTCATTATATACCATCTCAATGATTTGAGTTTACTCTTTCAAGAATGCTCTGTTTAGATCTCAACCCCATTCTTAATTGGGTTGTTTTTTATATTTAGTTTTCTTTAGTTATTTTTATATTTTTATTACTGGCTCTCTATCAGAGATGTAGTTGGAGGAAATCTTTTTTGATTCTAAAGTCTGTGGTTTTCTCCAAATGATACACATATTCATTTTCAGTTTCATGAGATCACATTCATTAATTCTTAATCTTAGTGCTTGTGCTAATATTATTCTATTCAAAAAGTCTTTTCCTGTGTCAGTGAGTTCAAGACTATCCTGAATTTTCTCCTCTAATAGATTCTGTTTATTTGGCTTTGTTTAGTGGTTTTTTATTAATTTGGAGGTCGGGTAGTGAGTATGGAACTCTTTGGATTCTTCCACACATAGTCATCCTGTTTGAGCAACACATTTATTGAAGATGCTGCTATTTTTTTCAATGTGTGTTTCTGTTGTTGTTGTTAAAAATCAGACATCACTAGATGTGTGGACTTATGTTTTAACTATCTTCATTGTGTGTGTGTGTGTGTGTGTGTGTTTGTGTCTGTGCTTTTATATGAAGTTGAGTTTTATTCTGTTTCAATTTATCTGAAGAGTTAGCTATGGAATCTGTAGATTACTTTTGTTTAATGGCCATTTTCACAATATTAAGCCTGCAGATCCATGAGGATAGGGGTCCCATGTCTTCAAGTTGTCTTTTTTTTTTTTTTTTATTCCTGATATTTCAACATTCTATCATACAAGTCTTTCATTTGTTTGGTTAGTGTTACCCCAACATCATCATCCTTCTTCTTCTTCTTCTTCTTCTTCTTCTTCTTCTTCTTCTTCTTCT
>JADRCH010000047.1:10807436-10941213 GCA_019843965.1 Rhynchomys soricoides
CTTCTTCTTCTTCTTCTTCTTCTTCTTCTTCTTCTTCTTCTTCTTCTTCTTCTTCTTCTTCTTCTTCCTCTTCCCCTTCCTCTTCCTCTTCTTCCTCTCTCTCTCTCTGTCTCTCTCTCACTTTTCTTTCTCTTTCTCCTTTGTTCTTTCTTTTTAATACCATTATGAAAAAAATGTAAAAATAAATTAATTTTCTGCATTTAAAAAATGAACTCTTATGTTGAATAATTTTTCCCTTGGGAGACAAAGGAGCCCGACCTATTTCTTTCTTTTCTAATTCTATCCCCTCGATTTTTAAAAGATAACATTCTATAAGCTTTCATGTTTTATTTCAATACTTATGGAGATATTAGGTATCCTTGCCTTTTTTGTGATTTTAGTGTAATAAAAATGCTTTCAGTTTCTTTCCTTACAGGGTGAAATTTGCAAATATCAATATAGTAAAGACAAAATATAGCAAATTTATGGCTAACATTATGACAAATTGGTAAAATTGAAATATTTTCCTCATAGATAATAAATGAGACAAAGATGTTAACATTCTCTAGTCTTCCTGAATGCAGAGCTTGAATTCCTACCTAAATCATCAAAACAATGAAAAGAAAAAAGATAAAAAATTAAATAGATAAAAACAGAAAATAAAGAAGTCAGATTATCCCATTCCAGATGTCATCATCCTTTGTTTAAATGACACTACAGAGTGTGCTACAACCTTTTACATTGAAAGTATGGGCTAAAGAGATAGCTCAGTGGTTAGGAGTACTGACTACTCTTCCAGAGGTTCTGAATTCAATTCCCAGCAAACACATGGTGGCTCACACCATTTGTGATGGGGTCTGATGCCATGTTCTGGTGTGTCTGAAGACATCTAAGTATACTTACATAAAATAAGCAAAATCCCTTTTAAAAAATGAAAGTACATAATCAACAATGTAACAATGTAGCATGTAAAAACATGTGAACTTTTTACATATCAAAGATAAACTATTGTGTAGGAGACTTTTCTTTGCCAGACAAAACACACTAACCGATTTACACAAGGAAGGTACTTCACAAAATAAAAAGTAATGCTTTCACCAAAGTTAAACAAAGTGAGCCGATGTCATTTTATAAGGTTTCCTAATAGGACTATGCCTTAGGTGTTGCTTCCAGATACGGGAATGACCCCAAAGCTGCTACATCTTTAAAAAAACCACTCCATATATTGAAACATCACTGCATCCCTGCTTAAGGACTGTTTACCTCTTTAGTCATATAAAATTTCACAACCCATAGCTATAGGGAAGATGTTTTAATCATTGCAAATTTATATACATGAATGTGATGAGAAAATTAGAAATTAATCTTATGAAGCTAGTCTTAAATATTATAAAAATTCATAATAAGCAACAGTAAGGAAAGAAATGTACCAGCAGATTAATAATGTTATAATGATTGTTAACTGATAGGAATGTACAAATTAGCTTCAGTTCATGAAAAAATTACAGACATTTCTACAAGAAATAGAAGCAACCCTAAAATTTATAAGGAAGCATAAAAGAATCCAGATAATAAGCAATGACTAGAAAATGCAATGCAAGAGACATTGATATGCATGCTTTTAAATTATTCTCCAGAGCTAACACAGAAACTATTGTGGGAAAACAACAGAAATCACCATCACCACCACCACCAACAACAACGACAACAATGACAACAACAACAGCAGCAAAAACAAAACAAAAGTTGGTTACCAGAATGTCATGGAAGTTCCAGAATATAGGATAAAGACATCTGATTTTCAAAAAATGACACTGAATTAAGAATTAGGCTATATTGTATTGAGAACTGAAATAATGGAGGAGGGAGGAGATGGGAAAGGGAGCAGGAGAGGAAAGGGGAGAGAGCGAGAGTGAGGAGGATTAGAGGATAAAAAATAGAAGAAGAAGGAGAAGGAGGAGAAGGAGAAGGAGAAGGAGAAGGAGAAGGAGAAGGAGAAGAAGAAGAAAAGGAGGAGGAGGAGGAGGAGGAGGAGGAGGAGGAGGAGGAGGAGGAGGAGGAGGAATCGCCAACAAATGTATGGGAACATGTTCAAAATCCTCATCTATCAGGTAAATGTAAATCCACAGGACATTGCAACTCTCTTTTATGCCAGTAAGAAATACAACTGTTTTGTTATGTTTTATTGCTATCTCTTAAAAGCCTGGGTATTTTTTTTTGTTTGTTTGTTTTTGTTTTCTTTTTTTTCTAATCAGTTGGAAAGGCAGTGGATTTGAATGGAAAGGGAGGTCAAGAGGAACTGGGAGGAGTAAAGGTAAGGAAAATGAGAAAGAACTGGAAGGACAAAAGGGATGAGACACTGTTGTCAGCATGGATTGTATGAAAAGAGAATCTATTTTCAATGAAAGCATGGAGGGGAGAAGAATAACTGCATCATAAAGCTGTCATCATAAATCCTAAAACTACAAACTCTGTCAAAACTTACAGAACTGTCTGGGAGTCTCCTACCTTGGAATGATAGAAATCTTGCACATGGATTCAATCTTCACAGAAAGATAATATATCTCTGCCTTGCTGACATGAAAATATAATATATGATCAATAGTTTAATCCATAAGATGATCAATGCTATATAATTGTCCTAGTATGTGCATATACTATAAAGCAAAAACAAATATTTAATAACAAATTTTTTTTTATAATTAAAAATGTGCAATGGAACATTTAATATTAAATTAAAATGGCAAAGTTTAATGGAGGAAATTTACCAAAGTAGATGACACATACAAATATTTTTGAAGCATTTTTCAATTTTTGAACACATGTTATCATTCCTAAATGGCTTCTGCTGAGATTGCAGATATCATCCACCCATGGCTCTTCTTCTACTTGCTTGGCTAACAGCTGTGTCTATTAACAAGCATACATCATGTAAATTACAGCAAATCAAATAATTGATGTTCAATTAGATGACATTCCTTCCAAGCTGACTTTACAGTGATTGTGCCTTTTAAATCTAAATAGCCCACACTACCAATTCAAGTGTGCCTTTAATACAATTATTCATATTTACTTTATATGTTTACATTAGATTAAAATGTTTCATACAATTAAAAAGTTGAAAATTGCTCTAATAAAAATAAACACTTTATAAATAACATACAATTCTGTGTAAGTTTTAAATAATTTTAAAGTACAAAGCAAAATCATATTCAATTCTTAAATGTTTAAAACTAAATTTATCAGAAGGCGGGTTCCAGACACAGGGACTGAGGAAAAGCCGGGAGGTAAGAGCCTGCCTGCTTCCACCTGTGGCCAAAAACCCCCACCTGGGCCAACAGGCCTCTCCATATACAAGTAGCTCAGGGAGAAAGCTACCCCTCCCACTTGGGCTGAGGAGCCAGCAACAGGAGGACTCCAGACACAGGGTCTGAAGAACAGCTGGAAGAGAGAACTGGTCTCCCAGGAATATTGACATCTGAGCTTGAAGGAAAGACAAGCCACAGTCAGAGAGAGAAAGACCAGCTAACTCCAGAGATAACCAGATGGTGAAAGGCAAGGGCAAGAACACAAGCAACAGAAACCAAGACTACTTGGCTTCAGCTGAACCCAGCTCTCCCACCACAGCCAGCCCTGGATACCCCAACACACCAGAAAAGGAAGACTCAGACTTAAAATCACTTATCAAGAGGATGATAGAAGATTTTAAGAAGGAAATAAATAACTCCCTTAAAGAAATACAAGAGAACACAGGTAAACAACTGGAAGCCCTTAAAGAGGACACACAAAAATCCCTTGAAGAATTACAGGAAAACACAATCAAATGGGCAGAAATACAGGAAAACACAATCAATCAAATGAACAAAACCATTAAGGAATTAAAAACAGAAATAGAAACAATAAAGAAATCACAAAGGGAGACAACCCTGGAATTAGAGAACATAGGAAAGAAATCAGGAGTCATAAATGCAAGCATCACCAACAGAATACAAGAGATGGAAGAGAGAATCTCAGGTGTGGAAGATACCATAGAAAACATGGACACAACAATCAAAGAAAACAGAAAATGCAAAAAGATCCTAAACTAAAGCATCCAAGATATCCGGGATGCAATGAGAAGACAGAACCTGAGGATAATATGTATAGAAGAGAGTGAAGACTCCCAACTTAAAGGACCAGTAAATATCTTCAACAAACTTATAGAAGAAAACTTCCCTAACCTAAAGAAAGAGATGAACATAAATATACAAGAAGCCTACAGAACTCTAAATAGACTAGACCAGAAAAGAAATTCCTCCTGTCACATTATAGTCAAAACACCAAATACACAAAACAAGTAAAGAATATTAAAAGCAGTAAGGGAAAAGGGGCAAGTAACATATAAAGGCAGACCTATCAGAATTACACCAGACTTCTCACCAGAGACTATGAAAGCTAGAAGATCCTGGGCAGAGCTCATATAGACTCTAAAAGAACACAAATGCCAGTCCAGGCTGCTATACCCAGCAAAACTCTCAATAATCATAGAGAGTGAAACCAAAATATTCTACGACAAATCCAAATTTGCACAGTGTGTTTCCACAAACCCAGCCCTACAAAGAATAATACATGGGAAATGCCAATGCAAAGAGGGAAACTACACTCAAGAAAAAGAAAGAAAGTAATCTTTCAACAAACTCAAAAGAAGATAGCCACACACAAACAATATTAAAAACATCAAAAATAACAGGAAATACCAATCACTATTCTTTAATATCTCTTAACATCAATGGTCTCAACTCCCCAATAAAAAGACATAGACTGACAGTCTGGATCCATAAACAGGACCCAGCATTTTGCTCCATCCAGGAAACGTACCTCCATATTAAAGACAAACACTACCTCAGAGTAAAGTGCTGGAAAACAATTTTCCAAGCAAATGGCCCCAAGAAACAGGCTGGAGTAGCCATTCTAATATCAGATAAAATTGATTTTCAACCAAAATTCATCAAAAAGGATGAGGAAGGACACTTCTTACTCATCAAAGGAAAAATCTACCAAGAAGCACTCTCAACTCTGAACATCTATGCCCCGAATGCAAGAGCTCCCACTTTTATAAAAAAAACTCTACTAAAGCTCAAAGCACACATTGCACCTCAAACAATAATAGTGGGAGACTTCAACACCCCACTATCAACAATGGACAGATCTTGGAAACATAAACTAAACAGAGACATAGTGAAACTAACAGATGCTATGAACCAAATGGGTTTAACAGATATCTATAGAACATTTCATCCTGCATCAAAAGAATATACCTTCTTCTCAGCACCTCATGGTACCTTCTCCAAAATTGATCATATAATTGGTCACAAAACAAACCTCAACAGATATAAGAAGATTGAAATAATCCCATGCCTCCTATCAGATCACTATGGATTAAGGTTGGTCTTCAATGGCAACAACAACAACAGAAAGCCCACATACACATGGAAGCTGAACAATGCACTGCTTAATGATAAGTTGGTCAAGGAAGCAATAAAGAAGGAAATTAAAGACTTCCTAGAATTCAATGAAAATGAAAGTACAACTTACCCAAACCTATGGGATACAATGAAAGCAGTGTTAAGAGGAAAACTCATAGCTCTGAATGCCTCCAAAAAAGAAACTGGAGAGAGCATACACTAACAACTTAACAGCACATCTGAAAGTTCTAGAACAAAAAGAAGCTAATACACCCAAGAGGAGTAGAAGGCAAGAATTAATCAAATTACTGGCTGAAATCAACCAAGTGGAAACTAAAAGAACTATACAAAGAATCAACAAAACCAAGAGCTGGTTCTTTGAGAAAATCAACAAGATAGATAAACCCTTAGCCAGACTAACCAGAGGGCATAGAGACAGTATCCAAATTAACAAAATTAGAAATGAAAACGGAGATATAACAACAGACTCTGAGGAAATTAAAAAAATCATCCGATCCTACTACAAAAGCCTATATGCAACAAAATTGGAAAATCTGGAGGAAATGAACAAGTTTCTAGACAGATACCAATTACCAAAGTTAAATCAGGATCAGATAAACCATCTAAACAGTCCCATAACCCCCAAAGAAATAGAAACAGTCATTAAAAATCTCCCAACCAACAAAAGCCCAGGACCAGATGGGTTCAGTGCAGAGTTCTATCAGACCTTCAAAGAAGACCTAATACCAATACACTTCAAGCTATTCCATACAATAGAAACAGAAGGAATACTACCCAATTCATTCTATGAGGCCACAGTTACACTGATACCAAAGCCCCACAAAGGCCCAACAATAAAAGAAAACTTCAGACCAATTTCCCTTATGAATATCGATGCAAAAATACTCAATAAAATTCTTGGAAACCGAATCCAAGAACACATCAGGACAATCATTCACCATGATCAAGTAGGCTTCATCTCAAGGATGCAGGTATGGTTCAATATCCGGAAATCCATTAATGTAATCCACTACATAAACAAACTCAAAGAAAAAAACCACGTGGTCATCTCGTTAGATGCTGAAAAAGCATTTGACAAAATTTAACATCCCTTCATGATAAAAGTCTTGGAAAGATCAGGAATTCAAGGAGCATACCTAAACTTACTAAAAGCAATATACAGCAAACCATTGGCCAACATCAAACTAAATGGAGAGAAACTTGAAGCAATCCCACTAAAATCAGGGACTAGACAAGGCTGCCCTCTCTCTCCCTATCTATTCAACGTAGTACTTGAAGTTCTAGCTAGAGCAATCAGGCAACAAAAGGAAATCAAAGGGATACAAATTGGAAAGGAAGAAATCAAAATATCACTGTTTGCAGATGATATGATGGTATACTTAAGTGACCTGAAAAACTCCACCAGAGATCTGCTACAGCTGATAAACAACTTCAGCAAAGTAGCTGCATACGATATTAACTCAAGCAAATCAGTAGCCTTCCTATACTCAAAGAATAAACAGGCTGAGAAAGAAATTAGGGAAATGACAACCTTAACAATAGTCACAAACAATATAAAATATCTTGGTGTGACTCTAACCAAACAAGTGAAAGATCTGTATGACAAGAACTTCAAGTCTCTGTAGAGAGAAATCGAAGAAGACCTCAGAAGATGGAAAGATCTCCCATGCTCATGGATCGGCAGGATTAACATAGTTAAAATGGCCATCCTGCCGAAAGCAATATACAGATTCAACGCTATCCCCATCAAAATCCCTACTCAATTCTTTGTAGACCTAGAAAGAGCAATTCTCAAATTCATATGGAATAACAAAAAACCCGGGATAGCAAAAACTATCCTCAACAATAAAAGGACTTCTGGGGGAATCAGCCTTCCTGACCTCAAGCTGTACTACAGAGCAGTAGTGATAAAAACTGCATGGTATTGGTACAGTGACAGGCAGGTTGATCAATGGAATAGAATCGAAGACCCAGAAATGAATCCACACACATATGGTCACTTGATCTTCGACAAAGGAGCTAAAACCATACAGTGGAAAAAAGACAGCTTCTTCAACAAATGGTGCTGGATCAACTGGTGGTCTACATGTATAAGATTGCGAATTGATCCATTCCTATCTCCCTGCACAAAGCTCAAGTCCAAGTGGATCATGGACCTTCACATAAAACCAGATACACTGAATCTAATAGAAGAGAAAGTAGGGAAGAGTCTCGAACACTTGGGAACAGGGGAAATGTTCTTGAACAGAACACCAATGGCTTGTGCTCTAAGGTCAAGAATTGACAGATGGGACCTCATAAATTTACAAAGCTTCTGTAAGGCAAAGGACACTGTAATTACGGCCAAATGGCAACCTACAGATTGGGAAAAGATCTTTACCAATCCTACATCTGATGGAGGGCTAATATCCAACGTATACAAAGAACTCAAGAAGCTAGACTCAAGAGATACAAATAACCTTATCAAAAAATGGGGAAGTGAGCTAAACAGAGAATTCTCAACTGAGGAAACTCGAATGGCCCAGAAGCACCTAAAGAAATGTTCAAAATCCTTAGTCACCAGGGAAATGCAAATCAAAACAACCCTGAGATTCCACCGCACACCAGTCAGAATGGCTAAGATCAAAAACTCAGGTGGCAGCAGGTGTTGGCGAGGATGTGGAGAAAGAGAAACACTCCTCCATTGCTTCTGGGAATGCAAATTGATACAACCTCTCTGGAAATCAGTTTGGCGGACCCTCAGAAAATTGGACATAATACTACCTGAGGACCCAGCTATTCCACTCCTGGGCATATACCCAGAAGATGCTCCAACATGTAATAAAGACACATGTTCCACTATGTTCATAGCAACCATATTTATAATAGCCAGAAGCTGGAAACAACCCAGATGTCCCTCCACAGAGAAATGAATACAGAAAATGTGGTGCATTTACACAATGGAATACTACTCAGCTATTAAAAACAATGCCTTCATGAAATTCGTAGACAAATGGGTGGATCTTAAAAACATCATTCTGAGCCAGGTAACGCAGTCACAAAAGAATGAACATGGTATGTACTCACTGTTAAGTGGTTATTAGCCTAAAAGTTTGAAATACCCAAGAGTCACTTCGAAGGAACAGTAGTACTGTGTACTAGTTCCCAGATGGAGGGCTTGAAGAAAGGACTGAAGGAATTGAGGGAGTGTGCAGCCCCAGTGAGGTAGCAACACTGGCAACTGGCCTGACCCCCCATATTTCTGGAGACTGATCCACCAACTAAAGAATACACATGGAGGGAGCCATAGTGCTGGCCACAAAGACTGCAGAAGAGGGTCTTGTTGCCTGTCAGGGTAGGAGAGGCCCTTGGACCTGAAGGTGTTATATCCCCCAATATAGGAGAATGTCAAGGAGGGAAGATGAGAGTGGGTGGGGGGTGGGATGGGGAGGTGGGTTGGAGTATATCCCCATAGAGGCAGGGGGAGGGCGGAGGGAATGGGGAGGTTCCAAAGGGGATATCTGGAAAGGGGGAAACATTTGAAATGTAAATAAAATATGAAAATAAAAAAATAAATTAAATTAAATTAAATTAATTAAATTATGCCAAGTTTCTTTTTTAAAAAAATCCTAAAAGTATGTTTGTGTAATAAGTCATTTAGTCATTCTTTTTTTAAGTTTAACAAGGGAGGACAAATAGATCAAACAGTTACTTTACTCTGGAATATAAAGCCTTGGAACTATTTTCCCAGTGGAGGCTATTTTCTCCTATTCTGTTCCTAAACAATTTTCTCAAATACTCACCCAGATTTTCTTTTATTTAATTTCACAGTTTTTATATTTGCATTTAGAAGAATTCATTCTTAGAACTATAGATCACATCCAGGGATGTCCTCACCTGGGTATCCATCCCATATAGAGACACCAAACCAAGACCGCTATTGCTGATGCCTAGAAGTGGTTGCTGACAGGAGCCTGTTAGAGCTGTCTTCTGAGAAGCCAGAGTCTGACCATACAGATGCAGATGCTTGCAGCCAATCAGCAGGTTGAGCAGGAGTGAGGGGAGGTGGGGGGGCATTGGAGTAGTTAGGGGAAGAACTGGAGGAACTGAAGGGGTTTGTAACCCCATAGGAAGAACAATATCAATTAACCAGAGGCTCCCAAGAGCTCCCAAAGACAAAACCACAAGACAAAAAATACACATGGTGAGACCCTTGGCTCCAGCTGCATATGTAGCAGAGCATTGCCTTTATCTGGCATCAATGGGAGGGGATTCCTGTGGAGGCTCCATGCCCCAGTGTAGGGGGATGCTAGGACCTAGGATGGTGAGTCATAAGTGTGTGTGTGTATGTGTGTGTGTGTGTGTAGGAGCACCCTCATAGAAGCGCGTAGGAGGAGGGATGGGATAGGAGGTATGCGGAAGGGAATCTGGAAAGGGGGATAACATATGAAATGTAAATAAATAAAATAAAAAATTAAAAAAAAAAAACTTCCTACAAATTACAAGTTTCTGTTTTCTTTCAAAAAGTATGAGTATTTTCCGAATTTCTTTATTCCTATAAGTATAAAAACTAAAAATAAATTTCAGTTTTTAAGACAGTAGAAATGAACTTGCAAGTTTAAATATACTTTGAGAAGTTTTATCTTTTTGCCTGTATGTGAGATACATTATTCTAGCTGGGTTGCTTTGCCTGGCCTCAATGGGAGTAGAAGTGATTAGCCTCACAGAGAAATGAAGTGCCAGGGTGGGGAGATACCCAGGGGTCTTCACCCTTGCAGAGAGGAAAAGGGGAAGGAGTTACCGGGATGGGGGCAATGAGCAGTATGTAAAGTGAATATGTAAAAAAATAAAATTAAATTAAAAAAGAAAGAAATGAGCAAAAGTGTGTGATGATTTTTATATGCTCAGCATTCCTGGATCTAGCTTGAACTCAAATATCTGCATGACTGTCTGCTCCGATTAAAGGAATGTACCACCATGCCTGGTTCTAAACTTAGCTGGGTAGGATCCTGCCCCCAAATACCTTAATTTGTTATCTCCTAGAACATAGGCTTCAGTTCCATTTCACTTTCTGGTGCCCCATTTATCCTGGACCATATATTTTATACTTTTTCTTTCTAAGCTTGCTTTGATTGTTCAAAATGCATTTCATGAGACTTGACAAAAGAGTAAAATCTCTAATGGGAGTTTCTGAGATTTCCTTTGTCAATGCAATTATTCTGAGTCTCTTCACCTTAGCCTCAGGCAGACTCTTCAGACAAGGACAAAAAGTAGCCACATTCTCCATCAACATACCATAGCTGTCTCTAGGCCACACATTGAGATTCTCCACTGAAACCTCTTGGGGCCACTCCACACAATGCAAATCACTCTCAGTAATGAAGTCTTCCATATTCCTACTAGGATAGCCCATTAAACACCATTTTAAGTATTCCACTGCTTTCCAAATCCAAAGTCCCCAAATTCTCATTCTTCCAAACAAAAACATGGTCAAGACTATCACATAAATAATTCCACTCGAAGTACCAATGTCTGTCTTAGGGTTTTATTGCTGTGAATGGACACCATGTGCAAGGCAAGCCTTTTTTTTTTTTTTTTTTGATACTTTATTTACATTTCAAATGTTTCCCCCTTTCCAGATCTCCCCTTAAGAACCTCTCTATTTCCTCCCCCTCCCCCAGCCTCTATGGGGGAAAGTTTTATGAACAATATTTAACTGAGGCTGGCTTATAGATTCAGAGGCTCAGTCTAGCATCGTAAAGGTGGGAACATGACAGCATCCAGGCAGGCATGATACAGGAGGAGCTGAGAGTTCTTCATCTTCATCTGAAGGCTGCTAGCTGAATACTGACTTCCAGGCAGCTTTGAGTAGGGTCTTAAAAACGATGCCCACAGTGACACACCTACTCCAACAAGGCCATAGCTCCAAATAGTGCCACTCCCTGGGCCAAGCATATAGAAACCATCACAGACAGAATAAAAAGGAGAAAAAAATGATTATGTGATTATAGGAATTCAAATAATTCCTTTATGGATTTAAAAATAAAATTAATTAAATAAAACAAGTTTTATTTAAAAATAAATTTAAAAAGCATGGCACATTTTGCTTGTTAATTAAGTTTCATTGTATACCGGGAGATTCATTAAAATAAAAGAGTTGCTGATATTAGATACCTTATTTCCCAATATGAATGTCACTTTTGACAACATTCATATCTCTAGGATGTGTTTGAATATGTATATAAAATACAGGTTTATATACAATGTATATAAAATACAGTGTTCATCCTAAACACTGAAAAATGCTCATATTATAGAGATAGAATGAAAATTATACACACACACACATACACACACACATATTTTAAAGAATTTTTTATAATAATATGAATTATTAAGTATGTATAAATACAATAAATTATTGATTTCAAAATTAAGGCAAAATAAAACCTATACATTTGATATTTTATAAACTTGAAGTATTATTATTTCTATTGAATGTAATTGAAAGTTTTATTGTGTTGTCAATATAAGTTGTTTTCTTATTAATTATAAGCATACTGTGGAATTTTATCACTATAATAATTAATAAGCTAACAAATGACAATTGGTGTTCTGATTCATTATTCATGTGAAATTACATAAAATCTGGTTAACACAAAGTTTGGCTTATAAGTAAAACCATGAAAAAAATTAAAACTTGTATTTAATCTTATTGAATATTAAAATATTCTGAGGAGTTGTAGCAATTTATCTGATTGTACTAAAAATCAGTAATATTTACTGTAATTTCTTTTTTTGTGAATTAATTTATTTATTTACATCAAATGCTTCCCCTCCGTGTCCCCTCTCTCAGTGATCCTCCTCTCATCCCTCCTCCCCTTCTCTTCTGAGAGGGTGGGGCCCATGTGGGTATACCTCAACCCTTGCTTATCAAGTCTCTGCCAGAATAGGTGCATCCTCTCTGGCAGAGGCCAGACAAGGTACTCCTGTTGGGGAATGGATACCATAGTCAGGCTACAGCTTTGTAACTCTGCTCCAGTTGCTGGGAGGCCTATATGGAGACTGAACTGCAAGTATTATGTGTCAGTCTTCACTGGCTGAATATCTAACCCTGTCTGCCCAGGAGACGCATGTGGATATTTAACCAGATAGGCTCAAAGACTGGATGGTATGCCAGAAGAAGATTACTCCCATGTGACTCTTTGCAGGGAACTTTTCTCATGGAGCTTCTCAACACTTTATTCTATCTTTCTGAACTTCAACTAGAAAATAACCACTGAAAAGACCTGGATTGAGACTGAAACTCCTGGCTGAAGTCCCATCTGTCTCTACATCTGCCTGGGATCTCCACACAGTGAGATGGAGAGTAGGAGAAAATACTTGTCTCCTCCTCCAAAAGTACAACTCACAAATATAATCAACAGGGGCTGACAGATCATTTTGAACTCCTTGTGTAAATATGAACCAGAAATCCACATAGTAAAAGTTTTGATAGAGTGGGAATTATAGTGGGTGAATACCCAAGGGCCAAGAGATACATGTGATGTCACATCAGAAGTAAGCAGTACTTAAACTTGATCAAAGTTCTCTCAGGGGCATTACTAGACATAAGTCAAAGCAAAGAAACAGAAATGGAGAAAGTTCGAGATAAATAGTAGCCAGTTTTCTTAATTGAACTAATGTCTGAAGCCAGGATCATTTGCTTACACCTCACCTCCCTCTCTACAGGAATGTCCTCTTCACTTTCTTTCCTTCCTGAGGGGGAGGAAATTCCATCAGGCATAGCTCAGTCTGCTATGCATAGCTAACATTTCAAACTCAGGAGGATCACTCCAAAATGAACACTGTTTTAAGAGTTGGGTCACATGTCCAGCCTTTTCTCAAACAGGGTATGGGAAAGAAGCAAGTAAGTAAATAAAGAAAAAGAAAACAGTGAGAGAGGATGCACTTGGTCCTGTGGAGGCTCAAGAGGATGCTAGGGGGTGAACTGGGAGTGGGTGGGTAGCTGAGTACCCTCATAGAGGCGAAGTGAAGTGGAGGAGGGGTTCATGACAGGGGAACTGGGAAGAGGGACAACATTTAAAATGTTAATAAATAAATAAATTTTTTTTTTTTTTTTTTTTTTTTTTTGGTTTTTCGAGACAGGGTTTCTCCGTGTAGCCCTGGCTGTCCTGGAACTCACTCTGTAGACCATGCTGGCCTCGAACTCAAAAATCTGCCTGCCTCTGCCTCCTGAGTGCTGGGATTAAAGGCGTGTGCCACCACTGCCTGGCTTGTTGCTCAAAACAACAACAACAAAAAAAAAAAAAGAAAAAGAAAGAAAGAAAAGAGAAATCAGTCATTCTAATTCCCCATTATTAGTTCACAATAAAGATTTGTTTACAAGGTTTACCACATCAGTGGTTTTCATAGCAGATCAGAAAGATTTTGACATAGTTTATAAACTCTGCCTTAAGGACATGGGAAGCACATTTTAAAATTCTGTTACTCATTGCTCTGGAATACTATGCACATTGTATTTGTGCTGATGTGATGGGATAAATTCATAATTGAGGACAACAGACTTTATTTGAGATGGAAATTTCTCCAGTTATTCTATAGAACTGTGTTTATTTTGAGCATATGTAATTATATCTTACATTGTTAATGCTGTAAGAGTTGTAATTTCTACTGACAAAGACAGAAATGATCAGCAAATTTTATCTACAAATAAAGGCAGGATGAAAAAAATAAAAATGAAAATAAAAGAATGTTAAAAAGTCTAATGAGAATTTGAGAATTTTATGGTTAGCGATTCAAACACACTGCATTCAAAATTGTCAAATATATATATGAAATTTTATTCTAGAAGGAAAAGATATTTTAAGGTATAATACCCAAGAACATGGATTTTTTAAAGGAAAAATGTGTTATATTACTTTTATGATCAAGTGTTTATTCACTCAAATTGCTAAAGGTATCTCATATTAAAACAGATTTAAAATTATTTAATTCCTTATTTAAAATTAATAAACATATTAGAGCACTGTGTTAGTAAGTTCCAAGAAGTCCCAGCATGTGATAAAACTGCTGATTATAGGACAACACTGTTTTATTACTTTCAAATTCTGATAAGAAGTCTAACAATACATCCTTAGTGTGGTAGTAGTCTACTAGTGAATAAAAAAACTAAATATTTAATGGTTTAGTAACATCAAGATTGTGTATTTTGCTACTATTTTTGAAGTCCTCAATGTCTTTCCTGGAAGGAGATATTTTTTCAATAATTCCTTTTTAGAAAATACATTTCTATAATTTTCTCAATCTTTTTATTTAACATTAATCTATTTTTATTGGATATTTTATTTATTTAAATTTTAAATTTTATTCACTTTCCAAGTTTCCCCTCCACAAATCACCTATCCCATCACTCCCCCAACCCCTGATTCTATGAGGGTTAACAGACAAATACACTACTTACTTTAAGGTTTTCATATCTTTCAATACATTTCACAGTTTAAATTAAGATAAACTATATACTTCAAACATTTATCTTCTCATAATAAAATTGTCAAAACCCCTTTCTCCTTACTTCTTTAAACATAGAACATATTATTGTTCTTTATGGCAGCTCTGATGTATAATAGCATACAAGAAATGTCTTGGACTTTCAGCTGGATCCAATCAGGACACAGGCATCAGAGACTTTAATAATCATTGGTGTGGCCGTCTTAAGGCCAACCAACTCCCCTATTTTCCCTACCCTTTCCCCTCCCCTTCAAAAATATCTCAACGCCCATATTCAGCTTGAAGAAGTTATGGAGAGTCATTGTCCCAGTTCCCTGGACTTCTGGGCTGGAGGTGGTTATTGTAGGTTGTCTTTCTAAGGAATTTAGAAATGATCATAGTTGGAACAGGGAGAAAATAACTAGAATTGATTGTATAGCCATAATCTCTACTGGAAGAAATGTTACTAAGCTGATGTCATAATATTTTATTTTGGTACTGAATTTATTTTGATGCAAAATCAAGGTTGTCAATTGGTATAAATTTCATCTATTGATGCAAATATTTTAAAAGTACAGGGCTTAGATACAGTCCTTCTATAACTGTTTTATAAAATGATCTGAGATAATTAAGTCTGTTAGGAGCCAAATAGCAAATTCATGGCTCTGAGTTTTTATTTAGAAATAGCTGAGGGTAATTAACAAACAACTGTCCAGATTACTTTATAGACATAGTTTTCAAATATGTCAGAATTCCACATAATGTGACATTTAATGTTATTTATTCACTTGTGGTTGAGACAAATATGCTCCTAACAGCTTTCCATTCATGGATTCAAAGAATCAGTTAAGCATCTTACCTCCTAGTGAGGCTGTACTTTGTGGCTAGGTCGCCACTGGGCAGAAAATTGCCATTCTCTCCTGCAGACCTGTACTGATCTTGAAAGGACACAATATACAGGTTAGGACAGCTTAGTTCTGCCAAGACAGAATAGGCTCGTCCTTAGTAATTCCTGTTTCTCAAAGGTCCATCAGGTGATCCTGGGCCAGAAGGCTGAAGACAGATGCTCCAACTTCCTGACTTACTGGGGATGTATAGGTAGGCAGCTGTCTCTACAATATATATATATATATATATATATATATATATATATATATATTTTATTTTAATCCCTTTTCTCTGAGGTCTCTACACTTAATGATGAAGTGTGTTTTTTAGAATCAGCAAAAATATAGGTCATGTGTTCTAACTGTATCTACCAGTTTGTTTGTTTATTTGTTTTTGAAACTATTAATGTTCAAAGACATTATTAAAGGTCGTGCATTAATTTCTCTCATTTTATTAAATTTTTATGTTTCCTTATATCATTTTAAACTGTTAATTATTAATTTTTTCTTGTGACTTCTTTGGTGTGTTTACCTTTCTGTTCATATTGAAAGAATCCCTTTGATTCACTCCGTTGACCAGGAATCTCAGCCATGAATTCCTCTAATCTATTTTAATCATGATGACATCATTTATCTGTTAATTGAAGTTGTGGTCTTCCAGAATTTGGTGTCATTAGTTTTTCAGTTAGGGATGTAGAATGGTGATCCTGTTCCAGCTTCATGTTGGAATTTTGTTTGACTTAATCTTGCGGAGGTCTTGTCCAGAAAACCACAGCTCATATGAGCTTATCATAAGTACAACAGTACATCATGTCTTAAAGACAGAGTTTCCCTTCACCCCCACCACCCTGACATTCTTTCTTCATCCACTCCCTTCTATGTTGTATCCTGATCCTTGTTAGCAATGTCAGAACGCTGACAAAGTTTCTAAATTTTAATAGTAATTTTGGTAAAACTTGTTACAGAATTTTCCCTGTGCAACCACATTAGGGCAGTGGGAGGCCTGTGATTGGACAGGAAAAGGGAGGCGGAGTTAAGAGTTGCAGAGACAGGGAGCATGTCAGGGGAGAGAGAAGGAAGATGGTGGTGGGTATGAAACAGCATGACTTTTACCAGCCACTAGTTGTGATATCAGAAGGTTAGAATAAGTGGATAAAGCTTTGTATCATTATTAATTGGTTCAGAAATTATTGTATTGGCATCTTGTAAATTGAGACTTTTTATATAAATCTGATCGGTTAACTACAAGCATTGAGTCTTGTTTTCATGGGGTTACTGGGTATTGAGATATCGAGCAGCGAGATGAATTTAGCTACTGGAATGTGGGACATAGCTGGTGGGAGCTAGCTGGAGATAATTGCTGGTGTGTCACATTGGGGCAGACAGTGGCAGTCAGGAGCACGGAGAGGTGATGGGTTCTTTCTAAATATATTCACAACAAAAAACTAAATGATGAATTTCTGCTTTATTTGGAGAAAAAATAAATTTGTGTAGCATTCGATTCCTAAGTTTCAGTCTAATCTTACATGTTATATTTTCTTAGTCAATAAAGTCTGCTGTTAAATATGAATCATTTAGTTTGACTAATTAATAGTCCATCTGATACTTCTCAAAATTTTACCATTTAGTGTTGCATAGCAATTAGCTTGCAACACTAAAGGTTTGTATATTCATAACCTGAAAATTAATTGTGTTCATTACATTCTAAAGTGAGCAATATTTTTTGACTACATTAAATTTTGATATATAAGGGTTGCATTTGTCTTACTCGGCTATTGTCAGATTATCTTTTAGCTATAGAAAGGAAAATACTAGCAAACGTCTCATTACTATAACAAACTTTAAACAGGAGCAAAGAAAACTCATGTAGCTTTTGAACTGATAGAAATCAAATTACATCAGAGTCAAGTAGCTCTCAAAGAAAATGGGTAAAATCAGAAGACAGTACATGACGTAAGCCAAGTGTGATGGCATTTAGAGATAGTCAAATGACAGTTGTTCTAATCAGCACTGTACCTTGCAGGCTGAAATAGTAATGCCAGGCAAAAGGGATCCATTGATGTTACATTATCATGAAATTTAATTACTTTCTTTTTGGATTTAAACCATATTTCACAGGAGAGGAGCTGACACTGACACTGTGAAAGGCCATTAGTGAAGGTGTAACTTAAGTTTCCTAGGGTGGCCAATGATTGCAGGGGTCAATATGAGAAATTCAGGTCTGGGACCATGTGATAGGATCATAGTCGCTAAGACAGAGCAGGAGGGACTACTTGTGAAGGTACAGCCTAAGTTTAGCAGTACTACCATCATTGTCAACATTCCATGTCCTTGGTTGGTGGACATTTTTTTATTAGGAAGAAAACATTCCGCATCTTCCTTTGGTGGGGTTAATATAAATATCTGAGGGATTTAGTGCTGTGAACAGATTCTGTGACCAAGGCACCTCTTAGAGGAACAACATTTAATTGGGCCTAGCTTACAGGTTCATAGTTTTAGTCAATTATCATCAAGGTGGGAACATGGCAGCATCCAGGCAGGCATGGTGCAGGAAGAATTGAGGGTTCTACATCTTCATCTGAAGGCTACTAGCAGAATACTGGCTTCTAGGCAGCTAGGAGGAAGGTATTAAATCCCATGCCTATAGTGACATACCTAATCCAACAAGGCCATACCTCCAAATACTGCCACTCCAGGGGCCTAGCATATACAAACCATCACATTCCATTCCCTGGCCCCCATAGGCTTGTTCAAATACTTGAATCTATGGGGACCATACGTAAAAATAGCATAATGAAAAATACATTTAGTACAACTTCAAAAGTTCTCGTAGTCTATAGCACTCTCAACAATGATAAAAGTACTGAGTTCAAAGTCTCTTCTGAGGTTCATCCTATCAATTAACTGTAATCCCAAATCAAGACATGAAATAAGCTAGGCAAACTCCACACTTTGCATCTCCATGTCTAATGTCAAAGCAGTCTTTAGATCTCCAACTCCTTTTTCATCTTTGTTGACTATAACAACCTTCTTGCTCCTGGGCTGGTTCCATTACCTGTTAGCAGCTTTCCTCAGCAGGTCTCTGACAGCTCTGGCATCTCAAACACCTTGGGATCTCCAAGGCAACCTCAATGTTACAGCTTCTTGTTCCAATGACTGAGATCAACACATGATCTTCTAGGCTCCTCCACAGGCCTTGGGTCTCTTTTCCAGCTCTGCATTATGTACTTCACTGCTGCTGCTGCTGCTACTGTGGCTGCTACTGTTCTTGGTGATAGTCTCATGGTACTGCCATCTCCAATACATTGAGATCTTCTGCTGCAACTAAGTTTCACCAATAGTATCTCATACAATCTCATCATGATGCCAAGCATCAAATTCTTTGCATGACCCCTTCAGTCCAGGGCTATCAAGGGCAACTTCGCCAGTGGCCTCCTATAACTTCGCACAGTGCAGAAACTCAGCTGTTCCTCATGATGCCTTCATGCCTTTGAAACCAGTATCACCTGGTTACACATTACCAAGTCCAGTGGAAGCATGAGGTACCATATTGCTTATCTCTCAAACACAGCTCATTTGTGCTCTCAGAAAATATTTTCTAGAAGATTTCACCTCAAGTGATGCTGGTCTTTTCTCAATCACCACTAATTTCTTTGCTCTAGCTAACCAGCCTCAATTGTTCCAGAAGTCTCCTTCTCTTGACTATAAAGCCAGAGCCAAATGTCCAAAGCTTCCGAGTTCTGCTACTTGCTGGAGCTAGAACATAGCCCTATTGTTATATTATTACTAGCTTTCTGTTTTTTAACCCCTTCACTGCCAATTGTCCATTCTGGAACTTGCTCTGTATATTGACTTTTAACTAAGAGATCTGCATACCTCTCTTCTAAGTGCTGGGTTTAACAGTGTGGTCCACTATGACTGAACTTAAGCTTTTATCTACTTGAAAAAGACTCTGTACCAAGCTGACCTTGAATGTTGAGATATTCTTTCCTTTGCCTCCTAAGATTAAAGGCTTGTACTAGTATGCCTGGACCTAAATTTAGCTAGGTGGGATCTTGCCCCAAGATCACCATTTCCTAAACTCAATTTAATGTCCCAAAGCAGTGAATTCAGCTCCATTTCACTTTCTGGCACCCATTTAATTCTCAAATCATATATTTTATACTTTTCATTTTGATGATTGCTATTCTTGTTTAAAATGTTCTTCATGACACTTAGCCAGAGAACATTATCTGTAAAGCATTTTTGAGACTTCCTTTGTCAATGCAATTAATCCCTTTACCTCAGCCTCAGGTAGACTTTTCAGACAACAACAACAACAACAAAAACCAGCTAAATTCTTCAACAATGTATGACAAACTGTCTCTAGAACACATATTGAAAAATCCCACTGGAACCTCTTGGGCCAGGTCCCCAGGGTTCAAATCAGTAACAAATTCGTCTGTATTCCTATTAGGATAACTCATTAAGCCCCACTTAAACCATTCCAGTGCTTTCCAAACCCCAAGTCCCAAAATCCACATTCTTCCTAAGAAAAGCATGGTCAGGTGTATTATAGCAATACCCCAATCTCTGGTACCAACTTCTGTCACAGTTACGGTTTAGTGCTGTGACCATGACCAAGACACCTCTTAAAGGAACAACGTTTAATTGGAGCTAGCTTACAGGTTCAGAGTTTCAGTCCATTATTATCAAGGAACATGGCAGAATCCATGCAAGCTTGGTGCAGGAGGCTGATAGGAAAAGACTGTGTTCCAAGCAGCTAGAACAGGGTATTAAAGCCCATGCCCACAGTGACACACCTAATCAAACAAGGCACACCTGTTCCAACAAACCACACCTCCAAATAGTGCAACTCCCTTAGCCAAGTATATATACAAACCATCACATAAATAAGATATAAATCTAAAACTATCTATCCTCTGTTGAAATTATATGATATTCACTTGAACATGAATATTAAAATATTGCTATATGACTTATTTGGAAAGTTACAGTAAGTCATTAATAATCATTTTAGATTTTAATCAGATACCACAATATCTATGCAACCAGCAAATAATATATTGATTAAAAATTCAACACAATTTAATTTTAAAATGTGAATTTTTATTTACTCTTGATAATTTCATACATGATAAGGAAATTTACTTTTGTGTAGAAGGCATTAAACTCAGTAGGAAAGTGGTTAGCTAACCAATAATACTCATCAACCATTGCAACATTGGACACAACTTTCTTGACAGATTGGTATTGCAGCATAAAGAGTACCATCTAGGAAAGGTAATTGACGATGTTTCCATCATCTTTTATCCTCTTTCTAACAATATAAGGGTTAGGCAGTAGGAAGAAAATTTCAGGTTAGTTTGACATTGATTTATCTCTGTCTTGTAACCAACAACTGAATATCTTAGGCACTAGAGCAGGGTCATGTAGTAGTCATGATTTGTAATCAAGGGCAATGGCAATAGCTTTTGAATTTTAGAGTTCTTTGTGGCATTGTGACTTATCATTGTGACTTTGTGCCATTGGGAGTTATCTCAAAAATCCAAGTTAAGATATGTAAGTGGATGATACCTCTGTCAGGGAAGTTACTGCTTTGTAACCATGAGAACCTGAGAATATACCTGAAGGCCAGGGATTAATGTTGATTTTCTTAATTCTAAATCTGTCTCATATACATGTAATACATTATATATATATATTACACACATATATACATATATGTATATCTAATATATACATATTATACATAAATGTATGTATACATATATATGTATGTATATATAATTGTATGTGTTTTATTGTTTTATATATATACACATCTGTATACATATGAATAGCATATTAAATATATTAAGTGATATACATCGCCTATATATCATATATCTGATACATTGTATATATTAAGTGATATATATATATATATATATATCACAAATATGTGGTCCATATTCATATTAAGTAATATATAATCATATGTGATAACTAAAAGAGATTTCATATATTAAGAGATTATATTATACATACATATATATATATGTATTGTATATAATACATATATATCACTTAATTATTTGGTATACATTTCTCTGTGGTTGTATGGTATACTGGTGCTGGCACCATGAAAGGTCAGAAGAGTTATAGGGATCCCATGGAGCTATAGTGATCATGGTTATGAGACATTGACATGCATATTAGAAAAATTTTCATCTATTGACAAGAGAAAATGATGTTAGTTGTTAATTGTTGATCCACCATTCATAATTCCAGCCATGTATACAAGCATTCCCCAGTACTTTCCAGTCTTCAATCCTCCAGTGTTGGGTTTAAAAACACATGATACATCAATGGTGTTTACGTGTGTGTGTGTATGGTATATGTGTTTGTGCTTGTGTGTGTGTGTGTGTGTGTGTGTGTGTGTGTATGCATGCCCGTGCGCATTGGGATGGTGCTTACGTGTGTGGTGTTCATGTGTACATGTGTGCTCAAGTGAATACTGTAGAGGAAATTTAATCCAGCAACATGGGTGATCTGACAAGGGATTACATCCGAAGACTTTATAGGTCTGTGTGATCCAGTTGGAATACAAACATACCTTATACAAACATGCATTCAATCACAGGAGACATAGACAAACAGATCTCTGAGTTCAAAACCAGCCTTGTATAGCACAATATTAAAGTAAAGAAAATCTTAAGTCTAGAGAGGATGGTACCTGCATTTTTCCATGGCACTCAGGAAACAGAGTCATGAAGGTCTCTGAGTTCTAGTCAGGAGTTCAGTTGAGTTGAGTTAGAGGTCAGTCAGGTCAATTAAGTCACTACAGAAGGCAGTTCACTGGAGTTGAGCTGAGTTCCATTCAGTTTATGCAGTAGAGGCAGTTGAAGCCAGAGAGAAGGAAGGAGCTAGAAGATTAGAACAAACTGCCTGAGTGAGTTCAAGGCCAGGCAGAGCAATCTAGTGAGAAACTTAGAAAAGCCAGACTTAATCAGTCATCTTGCAGAGCAGCTTGAGCCAGAACAAATGAATTGAGCCAACCAACCAGAGTTAGGAAAGAACTAGAAAGAGTGGTCTGGAGAATAAAAGACACATTTACAGCCTACTCCCATATATATGCATTTGTGTAAAATAGTGGTTAATGTTACACTGTCTTTCCTTTTTCTTCTCTAGGAAAAAAAAAACAGTTTTCCAAAGAAAAAGAAGGAAAACAAGAAAAGGTTAAAAAAAATAGTCTCTATACAAAATGTAAAACTTGAGGATTGAAGTTGGATTACTCAAAAGCATACATGCTTTTCTTCTCCTCTAAGTAAAGTTATTTAAAAAGCTTATGATGACTTAGTAAAGGCTTTCTTAAGATCAAATGCTACTTAAATACTTAGTCTTTTGAGTATTAACGTCTACATTAATTGGAAACATGCAAAGTAGATTTAAGTCAATAATTTAAAAATTCAGTTAAATTATTTTAGCTAAAGATTTACATTTTACTTTAATTAATGAAAGATCAAAAAACACCTAAAAGTCTAATTAAAATTTCAGGTTAAATTAATAAAAAGTAGAAATAATGAATTGTTTTACTCGTTTGTGATGTGATAGGGGAGATGAGAGAGAAAGAAGCCTCTACTGAGTTGAGTATCTGCTGGAAAATTTTCCCATCGCCACCATCACTATACTACATCAAGTATTCCCACATTTGGTTGGATCAAATTTTCAAAACTTGACAATTTTTAACATTATAATTTATCTGTCTGTCTGTCTTTCTATCTAAAGATCTATCATTTATAGATATATACATATAAATAATGTGTGTGTTCTGAGTTGTGCATGATTCATTTCTTTAACTCTACTATATTTTTTCCCAATAGGCAAAGACGCATCATTTACTAAATCAATTGTGCTATTCCCACATTTTAAATCGGTCTTTGAAACAAGATGGTTATATACTACTTTAATTATGTCTAGGTATGTGCCTTGAATTCCTTATATCTCCATGACTTTTAACATGTAGGGGTACTGGATTTTGTCAAAGGCTTTTTTAACATCTAATGAGATGATCATATAATTTATTATTTGACTGTTTATATAATGGATTACTTGATGGGTTTTTGTATACTGAACCATCCCTGCATCCCTGGGATGAAGCCTACTTGACCTCAGTAAATGATGTATTTGATGTGTTCTTGGATTTGGTTTGAAAGAATTGAAAAATGGAGCAGAGACTCAAGGAATGGCCAAACAATCACCTGTGTGTGCAACTTAAGATTCATCTAAAGGGAAGGACCCAAACACTGACACCGTTACTGATGCTATATTGTGCTTGCAGATAGGAGCCCAACATTGCTGTCCTTTGAGAGGCTCTACCATCAACTGACTGAGACAGATGCAGATACTCACATCCAAGCTGGCATCCCTATGGAAGAGTTAGAGGAAAGATCAAAGGAGTGAAGGGGATGACAACCCCATAGGAGGAGCAACAGTTTCAACTAACCTGGATGCCTAGGAGCTGCCAGAGAACAAGCCACCAACCAAAGAGCATACTCAGGCTGGTGTGAGGCCCCAGGCACATATGTAGGAGAGTACTGCCTTGTCTGTCCCCACTGGTACAGGATTTGCCTAATCCTGTTGAGGCATGATGCCCCAGGGAGGAGGGAATACAGGGGATGTTTTCATAGGCAAAGGGGAGAGGTAGAGGGGAAGAACTCTGCCAGAGAGGACCAGGAAGAGGGGTAAAATTTGTGATGTAAATAAATAAAATAATTAATTGAAAATGAAACAAAGTGGTTACTTAGAATGTAGCTGCTGAAGAGAAGAATCATTGGAGAAATTTCCAATCACATTTGTTTCCTTTCAACTATTCAGATTATCTTATGTCTGTGAAGGTGGAATCAGCAAGTACCTGGGATGATCTGGCTACAACAAAAGTACAATTCAGGTAAAAATATATATTGTGTGTGTGGGGGGGGGACTGTTCAAAAATACATAGTATAACAATAAATCCACAATAGACATTTTGAAATCAAAGGAACATCCTCATACTTCTGAATGCTGTTGCATTAGGAAAGTTTCTATTTTATTAAATTGATGAATCAAATGAGAAAAGGAATTTTTAGATAAAATGGTAAAGGAGTTTCTAACATAATTTTGATGACAATCATTTTACCTAATTAACTGACAAAATTACAAAGAGTTTCTCCCACCACCCATTTTGGTAGATTTCAAAAGGTACAAATATGTCCTCATTCTAATTATTTTTGGGGAGGACAGAAACTTCAAGATCAGCTTGTGGTACACATGGAGACATTTTTTACCTCAAATATTAGCCATTAAAGTGATAACACTTTTAAACAATAAAACAAATATCATCTGATATTGATGACTCTCTTAGTGGAATCTGGCATGATTAACTGTATAACACTGCATATTATATAAAATTCAGGAATTGAAAACAAGTATAAAGGGTAATTTATTTTTTTACAGTCGAGTTGTTACCCTTCTTCTGGTCAACCCTCCCACAATTCCTCATCCCATTCCTCCCCTCCCTCTGTCCCATAGAGGATATACCTAATCTCATGGCACTCCACACCACATCTTTCCACTCCTGGGGGCCTCAAGTCTCTCGAGGGTTAGGCACATCTTTTTCCACTGAAACCAAACCAGGCATTCCTCTGCTATATATGTGTCTAGGGCCTTGCACCAGCTCCTGTGTGCTGCCTGGTTGGTGGTTCATTGAGTTAGTTGAGACTGCTGGTCTTCCTATGGGGTCCCCCTCCTCTTCAGTTTCTTCCAGCCTTTCCCTAATTTAACCCCAGGGGTCCCTGACTTCAGTCCAATGATTGGCTGTAAATATCTGCATCTGTCTCCGTCAGCTGCTTGTTGGGTGATCAAGCCAGCTCAGTCAGTCTACAGGGTCTCAAGCAAGGGAGAGAGGATTGAAAAAGAAAAACAGACAAAATTATAACATGACTCCAGCATGAGTACTGAGTCCAGCACTGAGAATAAAGCAGGTTAATTTCTCTCCAGCCTGCTTTTATATCATTTTAGGTATATCCAAAAACATGGTCAGTTCTTAGATCAATGACAAAGTACTCAGGTGAACAAAGAGATCACACAAGAAAGTAATTAAACAGAGTAGTAAGCAAAGAGATCACATAAGGTAGTAATTCAGCAAAGTAGGAAACAAAGCCCCATGGTCACTTTTTCTGATATTCTCATCTTATCCTACTTCCTTGTCTGAGCCCACTGACAAATGCCAAATTCCTAGAAGTTGCCCCAAAAGCTCTTAACAGTTGGGCATTTCAGAGGACAGCCGTGCTAGGCTCCTGTCTTTTTACAATAAGGTCCATATCTCTTATAAGTTTTTGAATACTGAAGGATTAACAACCTTTTCAATCTATTCTATTCTAAATATTTAATAAATATACTAGAACAAAATATTAACACTATTATAAGTTTAAAATGTTTGTATATATACATAAGAAAATAGATAGCTAACTTTAGATTTTTAAAAGTAAATCTGATGAACAATTTTAACAAATAAACATTATATGCTCTATGTATTCATATTGTGTTACACAAACACTTTAATTTTAATGTATTAATGTTTTATTGTTTAAGGATTTCAAAAAATTAGTGTATTTTGATAAAGTTCACCTACTATTCCTTTTCCTACAATTATTTTCTCAACTCTATCCCCAACATTTTCTTCCAATTTCATGATTTTGGTGTTTTAGGCACACTAAGTCCTATGAGTTCTATCAATACTGGAACTGCTATAAGTAGATCTTCAGAAACTATGTTCTCAAAGAAAATTAACTCTGCCTTTCCCAGCAGTCATCAGGTGCCAAATAACTCCTTAGCCATAGGTTGATGTTTGTATCACCTTTCCACTCTATCTTGTGATTTTATGTAGTATGAGCTTACATAGGTCTTGCGCATGCTCTCAGAACCATTGTGAGCTCATATGTGCAACTGCTTTGTCATGTCTACAAATCACGATTTCCTGGCAGTCATCAACTGCCTCTGGCTCATATTATCTTTTGACACCTTTTCCAACAAGTATTCTAAGCCTTGGCAGGAGGTGATTTAAAATAAATGTCCCAGTTAGGGTTAAGCATTATGAAGTATTTTATTTGCTACATCTTGACAAGTTGTTGTTCTCTGGATTAATTAACTCTAATGAAAAAAAAAAATCCTGTGCAAAACAAATCTAAGTGTATAACAAGAACCATTCAGAGTTGTTTTAAAAACTGTGTATATGTAGTAGAGGAGTAGTCAAAGGTTCTCTGCTAGGGCTTGAAGTTTGTCTCCACGGTGCTCAGTATGAGTTCCAGTTTTTGGATCTTCCCTTAAATTGATTGAATGTGGTTGGTTGCACCAAAAATATTTAACTGATTTTAATCTAGTAAACTGGAAAATCAAATTATATCACTGAGCATATTTATTTAATATTTTTTCACATGAGTCCTTGAGTAGCAAAATATGTATTTACTATTGCCTCCATGATAGAGCTACTGGGTTAAAGTTTTCATGTCGGACAACACATACCTAAGGTCAAGAACAGTTTCTTTTCTTATAGTGTGAACAGTGGGTTACATATTATTGTATTAAATCTTCATTCAGGTGCTTCACTGATTCATAATTCTAAAATCTTTTTCTATTGTGAACCAGTCTCAATGGGCTGTATGCATATAAGGTAACAATAACAATTATATTTGTATAATTGCATTTAATTTGTTAACTCTTTAGTGAATCTAACATATGTTAACAAGATAGAATTTCTTCTCATAGATTAGTTATACATTTGATCAAGGTAAGTCGTATTATGTACCCTACACATTAAATAATGTGATTGTTTAATTAGTATTAAATATTGCATAACACCTTCATTTAATAATAACACACTGCCAGCCTGGTATTTTTAATCCCTGAGGTATTTTCAGAGCTATTTCCATTAAGGTGATTGATAATTAGTCTTTAAAAACATTACACTGATTAGAAAAAGATCTTTACCAATCCTATGTCCAATAGAGGAATAATATCCATTATATACAAAGAACTCAAGAAGTTAGACTTCAGAGATCTAAATAACCCTATCAAAAAATGGGGAACAGAGCTAAACAGAGAATTCTCAACCTAGAAAACTCAAATGGCCAAAAAGCACCTAAAGAAATGTTCAACATCCTTAGTCATCAGCAAAATGCAAATCATAACAACCCTGAGATTCCACCTCTCACCAGTCAGAATGGCTAAGATCAAAAACTCAGGTGACAGGAGATGTTGGGGAGGATATAAAGAAAGAGGAATACTCCTCCATTGCTAGTGGGATTGCAAGCTGATACAACCACTCTTGAAAACAGTTTGGTGGACCTTCAGAAAAATGAACATAATACTACCTAAGGACCCAGCTATTCCATCCTGGGCATATACCTAGAAGATGCTCCAACATGTAATAAAGACATATGTTCCACTATGTTCATAGCAACCATATTTATAATAGCCAGAAACTGGAAACAACCCAGATGTCCCTCAACAGAGGAATGAATACAGAAAATGTGGTACATTTACACAATGAAATACTACTCAGCTATTAAAAACAATGATTTCATGAAATTCTTAGGCAAATAGATGGAACTTGAAATATCATTCTGAGCGAGGTAACTCAGTCACAAAAGAATGAACATGGTATGTACTCACTGATAAGTGATTATTAGCCTAAAAGTTTGGAATACCCAAGAGTCACATCACAGCAATCATTGGGCTGAACGTGAGATATCAGATGGAGGAGTTGCAGAAGGGACAGAAGGAGCTGAGGAAGTTGGCAGCCCCATGGAGGGAGCAACAGTGTCAATTGTCCTGACATCCTGATGTTCCAGGAGTCTGGATCACCAATCAAAGAATACACATGGAGGGACTCATGGTGCTGACCACATATGTAGCAGAGGATGGTCTTGTTAGTCATCATGAGGAGGAGAGGCCCTTGAGCCTGAGGGTGTTAGATGCCCCAGTATAGGGGAATGACAAGGAGGGAAGACAAAAGTGAGTGGGTGGGAGGGTGGGTGGGGCAATACCCCCATAGTGGCAGGAGGAGAGGGAAAGAGGGAGGTTCCAAAGGGGAGATCTGGAAAGGGGAAAACATTTGAAATGTAAATAAAGTGTGTGTGTGTGTGTGTGTGTATATATATATATATATATATATATATATATATATATATAAAGAATTTTGTTTCTATGAAATTAAGAAACTATGATCTTAATATCACCCAGGAGGAGTATTCTCTAACAGGAAATGCAAGCATGGTACTTTATTGAGCCTTTTTTATTTACACAAAGTGTCATGTATGACCTTGCTATATAAAGGCTGACTAGAAAGCCTTAGACATTTACAAAAATCAGGAAATTGTTCTAACAAACATATGTGAAGTAAACACCACCTTTAGCATTGCCATTCAAGGTCAAATTCATTTCATCTCCTCCTGGACCCCAGGTCCTTTCTTTAGCCTTGGCGCCTTGAAGCAAATCCAAGACGTCACACTATTTCACCAAGACCACTTGACTTGTCCTAACAGTCCTTGGATTAGAGCTCACAATGGAACAAGAAGGAAGACACATGAAGAGGCTTATTGAAGAAAGTTTTTCTATATACACTTTATTAAGGCATCTGCCAAGAAAGGAGAATTGGTAAAAGGAGATATCATGTTCTTCAGGACCAGGCCAGCCTTCAATTACTAGACTGTTCTTTGGAAGATATGCTATTTATAAAGTTCTAAATAATATTTTTTAAGTCTTTTCACTATGATTAAATTCAACACAGCAGCACATATATAAATGGTTTTCTGAGACAGGGTCTTTTCCCATGAAATTGTAGTGAACCAGAATCTGCAAATGGTTCAAAGTAGTGTCTACAACTAAGTGTTTTTTCAAACCCAACATACAAAGCAGAAAAAAATAAATAAAAACCCACACTCTCAACTTTGGGAACTGGACATACATCTGAAGACTTAGTGAAATTCCACAAAGAACAATTTAGTTCTAGACAGAACAGGGTTAAAAAATCTCCCTTAAATTGAGCAAATGCACTAGCTATTTGGAAAGTACAATGTGTTGGCATCCATTCAAAAGCACAACACTTAATGTTACCAACACTTCCAAGTCCCTTCTTTGCTCTCTCTGGCTTTCAGAGAAAGTGATTAAGACCAAATCCTTTACCAGCTGGATGCTGGAGAATATTAAAGGTGCTCTGTCAGGATGCAGAACCTGATGTGGATTGGAAAGCACAATGCTGATAGATAACCCCTTGGCATCATAATCAAAGCCTGTGACCACACTAAAGCCCTATCACTTCCTAGCACTGACTGTAGTTTACAAAGAACTATGATCCTATCTCTGACAAACAGCTAGGGTAGTACAATGCTGGTCTTTCAGGGGGTGGTGCATAGCTACTTTTTACCACTGAGAACTAGTTATCCTTTGCAATAGCCAATTTTCTCTGTTTCCATTGTGTCCACTAATTTCATTTCATTCTTGCCTTGGGGGGAAGGAAGAGTAGGTTCTATGAGTTGAGTCAAAAACCAAAAACAAAAAACAAAAAAAGAACAAATAATAATTGATGATGATGGTGATCATAATGAATGAAATAAATATAATTAAATTTTAAAAATGAAAAAAATTAAAAACCAACATTACACTGAATTAAAAGCAATCTTTAATCCTCTTTGTAGATATTAACACCCTCTACTGTTCAAAGAATTCTTCAGAGAGTCAACAATTTTTGTCTCTGTTTTACAAGAATATTCATCTCAGCACTGGATATGGAAGATTCCTCTCCTTAGAATACCAAATTAATCTTTCTCACATTGTTCTTTGTGTACTCTTTTCTATGTATTATATGTTGGTTTGTATAACATCCTTCCTAAGAGTATTTATTTCTATGTATTGCTTTTTTATTACTGTCATTCTAAGCATCGATGGATTCATTCTTGACTTACTTTGTATCTCAAAGACACATATTGACAAAAATCTACATCTTTATGCATTTCTCAAAGACAAATCTGCTGAGGATCAGCTAAAGCCATAATCTGTACTGTATTCCTTTTAAAGGTTCATTGAGTTGGAAGGCTTTTCCATACCACTTTACAAACCCAAATTAGGCTGGATCTCAGAACCACGTTCAGTTCTATGCCTGATTTCTTCGACTTGTGGATAAACAAAATAATATGATGCTATATTGATAAAACTGACCCATGATACTAAGAACACATACTACAATCCATGTTATTTACTTGGATTTTACAGTTTGAGAAGAATCTTCTCCTTTGTTACAAGGTGAACTGAATCCTGTTTGTGGATGGTTAAATTTCTACTTCAACTTAAATTGGCTCACATTAAACAAGGGAAGTTTATTATTATTAGCCTGCAATTCTGATTTTCAGTTGTTTAGGTGTCTAACTTATTGTGGTCTAAGTTGTTAAGGGTCAAAAGATAAAACATGTCGTTATTGTTGTCACAAGGACAAATAGAGCCACAATCTAAAGGAAGATTTCATTTAGTAGAACTATACAATTTTTATGAAGAGACACAAATGAAATGAAGACTCTTGAGTATCTATTGTATGTATTATTCTACTTTGTATATAGAAACAATAATACAGGTAAACAATAAAGCTTACTTCGGAGTTTCTCCATTCATTAAATACACAATAAAATGTCTTTGTAGAAAAAGATAATAGGCCTGCAGTTGATTTGAAAACAGTTTGTAAAGGTTGAGTGTCATGAATTGTCACAAAATATTGCATCCATCTTATCTATTAGCAGTCTAGGGAAGATCATTCTCAGAATACAAAGGTTTAAAACTGAAATTCCATTCCTGAGGTTAGAGGTTTAATGGACTGACTGTCACTGATAAGGAAATGATGGAGAGCAGATGCCTCTTCAATCCCATTAGCTGGATATATTGTGTGAAGTGGAAGATCCAATGCTCCAGAATACTAACATCAGGAACACGGGATGAAGCAAGCATTTTGAAATTCTGTATATCCTTTACTGTTTTGAATACAATGTTAAAGTAACAACTTCTCTAAAGTGCTTTGCCCTCATTGATGTTAACTTAATATAGAGAAGTATTGCTTTAGCATACTGTAATATTTCTAAATAAATTCTACCTCATATGGTCAGAGTACATCTGTTCATTCAAATAAAGTTGGCAAACACACTGGTTTCTTCTTTTGAAAAACACAGCATAATATATTCAGTCATCAGTGTCAGGAGGGCACTCTTCTCAAGTGTTTGCTAAAATGTTTAATGCTGTGCAAATGTGACCTTTAAGAAATATTTGCTTAGAGGAAACCACAACAAATTTTTGACCTTTATTTACAATTCTCATGAAATATGATTTTCTATTTATCATTTATATTAACTGTCAATGTGCAAAATATATTCTGACCAGGAAATACCAAAATAAGTGTGTGTGTGAATGCAAACTATACGAACCATCTAGAAGTATTGGATTGGTGTACACATAGATTAATTAAGTATAGTGACTTTCTATTACTAATTTTCCCTACTTCCTAACTTAACAGAGAAGTTCTGAGTTAAAGCATTATAAATATGTATTCTATTAAAATAATTCACATATAAATGCATGTACAATTACTACTTAAAAACATTTTATTTGTCTTAATTATACCACAGTCTTATAGCATATATGTGTGTGATATGTATTACATAAAATGATGTATATAGGCCAATGTCATATCTCTAAGTTAAATGATTTTGACCTAATAACTGATAAATAATATTTATAATGCTATAGTAAGTAGAAATAACAGAGAAAGGTTGAATAATTATATATCACACACTGGTAATGAAATAAATGTTTAATATTTTATTTAATATTCATACAAATAATATCTTTTGGTCAAATCTACTCCTCCCTTGCATCTTCTACCCTGACATCCACTATTTTCTTCATAACTTCATAATCTCCCTTTTTCCTACCATTTGTCCATTTATCGCTGCCTGTATAAGTGAGTTTATGACCATTTCCTGGAACATGAATATCTTCTCAGGCCCAGAATCATTGAAGAAAATTGACTTTCTTTTGCCCAGAAGCCATCCATTGACAATATCTTCTCAAGTATAAGTGGGAATTCAACAGTCCCTCCTCAATCCACACTGAAATTTTTACATTCCTTAATTGTGAGCAGATCCTCTATATGTTATCCCAGCTGCAGACTACATTGGTGATAATTTGATGTCAGCCCAGGAAATATTGTTCTTTTGCAGGTCTCTACATCTTTTCTTATAATCATTTTATCTCTTCTTCTGAGATGATCTTTGAAACTTTGAGAGACAGAAAGTAGAAGGACGAGGTAGATAGCAAATTTAAAGCTAACCCATCAAATGTTGCTAATTGTATGCACCTTTGTAAATTTTTGAATCTTTGTATGAATTTCCAAGTACTGAAAAAAGTTTTCTGATAAAGGTATAGAATTAAAACTTTTGAAGGCATTTTATTGCTGTGTTCTCTAAGTAGAATAATATTAGGGCTTCCTCTGGGACCGAGGCATCCCAAGTTTCTAGTCGCTTTCTTAGTACCTGGCATGATTCTGTTAGTAGGCTAGGTCTCAAATGTAATCAGAAGTGTGTTTACCTTGTCTTTGCCTCACATTTGGATTAGTGGGCGCAAATCATCTTTGTTCTTCTTCCCTGTTCTCTCATTCCTCTATTCTTCTTTATTATTTTATTATTCTTTATATTTTAATTGTTTTATTTATATACATTTCAAATGTTGTTCCCTTCTCTGTCCCACCTCCAAGAGTTCTTCACTTCATCTTCCCTCCACTTTGTCTCTGAGAGGTTGCTCCCCACTCAGCCCCCACCCAACCTCCCACCTACCCACCGACTCCCACCACACCCTAACCTTGAATCCCCATTTCCTGGAGCATCAAGGCTCTACAGTATTAGTCACATCCTCTCCCTCCATTGCCAGACAAGGCAGTCTTCTACATATGTAGCAGGAGCCTTAGACAAGCTCATGTAAGCTCTTTGGTTGGTGGCTTATTCTCTGGGAGCTCCAAGGGGTCTGTAGTAGTCGAGACTGTTGGTCTTCCTATGTGGTTGCCATCCCCTTCAGCTCCTTCAGTTCTTCCCCTAACTCTTCCATAGGATTCCCCGACCTCAATCCAATGGTTGGCTGTAAGTATCTGCCTCTCTGTCTCAGTCAGCAGCTGGTAGAGCCTCTCAGAGGACAGCCATACTAGGCTCCTGTATTCAATACAACATGGCATCAATAATAGTGTCAGGATTGTTGCCTGTCCATGGGATACATCTATTCTTTTTTTTAAAGCTTAGGAGTCCATTATTCCCTTCCCAATTCATATCACTTGTGTTATAGCTGTCTTTTCTGTTTCAATAAAATTGGCACATACAGTAGAATTTCTATTTAAACCAATGAAATTGTTTAATATTAGAAAAACTATAAAGAACCCAACAATGTCCGTGGTCATGGGCTCATATAGAGTAGAAGACTGAGCATTTTCCCTCCTATAGCCTCTACTGAGAAACAGCTAGATCCTTGATTATGCTACAAAAATGAATTTAAGGAAAAGTCAAGATGAAATATGGTCAGGGTATTCAGTAGATATTAGGGACAATGAATCTTCAAAGTTATATTCTATATTTAGAAAGGTATACTTATGGTCTAAAGACAATAGACACACATGTTGTCACTTAGGATGTTTGAGTAAGACAAAGGGCGGACAGCAGAACTAGAACACAGGATACAAGGCTCAGCTTACAGAGTTCATATTCAATAAGCACTCCTAACCCCTAGAAGTTTATAAAACAGTTCTGGCCATTCCTTTATAGATTTTGGGATTATTATGGAAAGTTATATGAGACAAGTGGTGAAAACTTTAAGAAACATTTTTTTTTTTCATTTTTGAAAATGGTTGAATGGTAGTGAGCTTTAAACAATCTTTCAAGTTCAGTTTTTATTTAAAAGGGAAAGTAAAAATTTACTTGGTGGCAACCATTCAAAAGGAAAATACCAAAAATCAAACAAACAAAGCAACAAAATCACTGCTCGCATTTACTGCGTGAGAAATGCTGCTTGATGTTCTACTAATAACTTGGCAAAGAATAGTTTTATGATCTCCAGGGTTGTACTGGATGGAAAAATAATTGTCACAAATGATTTAAAAGTATATTTCAAGGTTCTGATTAAAACAGCTTAGGAGGAAATAGTTCTCAGGTCAAGTGTTTCTTATTTCAATAAATGAAACCCCTTCACATAGCAGAGATGGAGTCTCAAATATTAGCTTGGAAACAAAACAAAACAAAACCTTTTTTTTTTTTTTTTAAATGAAACTGCTATAAAAATCATGAAAAAATTAAATGAAACTTTGAGTTTCTGTCTTTTCTGAAAATATAGGTATGTCCTTTAAACAGTCTGAATTTCACTGCAGCAAAAGCACAAGTCCAGTGTAGCTGAGCAGTGTCCCCTTTAAGCCGGCTACACACTCTGCCACATTCACGAGCCATTTGGGGGTCTGATTCACACATGCCCATTCTCAGTATACTCTGAGAAAAGTATTTGAGTGCTTGGTATTCTTGTAATGTACTACTTAATACTTTTTCCCCTTTCAAATACTCATTAGGATGTTACAGAGTGCCCTGAGTCTAATGTAATAAGAAGCATTTGCCAATAGAAAGAGGATGGATTACTTTGCTTCATTTCCTTTGGATGCTTTGAAATAAAGCATCAAAGAATCACTGTTTATCTCAGAAAGTCCGAAGACTTCATGTTCCAAGAAAGACTCTGATTCAACTTTTATTCAAAGAACTATTGTCGGCCATTGGATCATTGTACTTAAACAAAGGCATGTCACAGTAAATTTCCTTTCTTTCTTGAAAGACACACATTTAGCATTAATTTTATTTACCCTCTGGCTTCTATCATTAAATATAGTTTCACTTTATTGTGATTTTTTTTCAAAAGAAATTCTAATTAAAACATTTGCACTATAAAAGAATCTTTCACCCAAAGGAAAAAAATTTGAAACTATTTAAGTATATTCCAATTTGTACTTGCAGAAAAACTTTCTGAGTGGTTGCATTGTAGTTAATTGCTGTAAAAGAACTTCTGTTATGTGACTCTGAAAAAAATTGTTGTATCTTATGCCGATAATTTCTTGTGCATTTTTGAGCTTAGTATTGGCTGTTTAATTTTGTGGAATTTTAACATCACCATTTATGATTTTTAGAAAATTATTTATATTTTTGTTTTTCTTTTCTTTACATGGATAAAAATAAAATTTGAAATGGTCGTTCCTCTTCACAATCTCTTCCTGTTTCTCTACTGGCCAGTAGCAATGTCTATAGGAGATTGACTTAACTATGTGAGAAGGATCATACCATGTGGTTGATGTCCTCCCACCCCCCTGAGTCAGGTAAGCCTGGACTGTATGAGAAAGTTAGCTGAGCCAGGAAGCAGCTTCTTACAGTGGTTTGTGCTTCAATTCCTGCTCTGTTTCTTATCCTGACTTTCCTTTACTGATGGAGTAGGAACTAGAAATGTAAGCCAGATATATTCTTTTCTCATTACGTTGTTTTAATTAAGTAGATGGTTAATATTTTCTCAGTTTATTTCTCATTTATTGAGGACAGATCCTATTTAGGTATATGTATTGAATTTTTGAATACCCAGTTTGTGAATTCTTTCTGTACTTTTTACATGCATAGATAGATATATTTACTCATAACATTCTGCACATATGACTCATGATTCTTACTTCAAACTAGACCCTTGTTATATTTTTGTATGAATAGATATACTCCAATTTCAAAATCTCTACTTTTATGTTGTATTTTACATGTCTTATTTAATGAAGCAGTGTATGAACGACATGGATAAAAATCTCCAGGGTGATTTTAAAGAAGCTTTATTATTTATCTGCCTATTTTTGATGGCCTGATTTCTTTGGAATATAAGAGTTTTATGTGTTTTTACTGCTATAGCTAGCAGAGTTCCATCTCCTTAGATATTATTGTCACCTGCCATTTCTGCAATGTTGCCTTATCAGAGGGCAGTTTTTTTATTTTTTATCAACAACCTGTTTATAAAACACCTCATTACTATCGTCGGTGATCTATGTTGGCAGTGTACTTGTATTTTAACATATCTGATGCTCTAATGACTTTATAAAACTAATATTTGACCATAGATTTTTTTTTCTGGCTTTAAGCTTTCTTAGGATTGTAGTTATATGCTCATAGTCTTCCTGACACTAAGCAAACTTCTATATATTGGAATAGTGCATAAAATCTCCAGCCATCATCCGATCCTAAACACAACTTCAGTAAGATGCTGTTTAGGAGTGGGCTTTGAGAACATTGAAGGAGTGATGCTCTTGGCCCCTTGTACTTTTTCTTTTCTCTTTGTGTCAGAAGTACTCACTTCAGATTCAAGATACTGAAGCTGGTATGAGAATGAGGAGTTCCTTACAAACATAATTCAAGCAAGCTCTTTGGGGCTTCGAGTTCAGTGACATTGCTGTACTTGCTTTAGACAGATTCCAGATGAGCTCAAACCTTACAAACAAATGATAAAATTGTGAAATCTTCTCAGTTCCTTTTATACCAAAGGAAACATGTTCTTATTTGCCTTTTTCCCATGAGTGAATCTTCATTATCTGGTAAGCTATAGCCATAGTCTTTCCAGTGATGGAAAAGTGAGCCTCCACTCTTCTGTGCAATGGGGGTGGGGCGTGAGAGTAGAAATGGACTCTCTAAATTTATTTCTTCCTTCAATACTTTGTATTAGAATTAGGAGCAGTGGCTACCTTCTATACAAGCTGTTCTGTGCTACATTTTCTTTTTCTTAACAAAAACATTATTAATATTGTGCATATGTCTGATATTGTGTGTTCATCTATGTCTTTGTGTATCTGTGTTTGAATAAAGGGAGACTTCAGCTACAGTATACACATGGAGGTTGAATGGCAACTGGGCTCTCCTTTTACTGCTAGTGGTTTTCATAGCTGAACTTGGGTTGATGGAATTACAGAGCAAAGCCTTTAGCCACTGTTCTATCTTGCTTGGCCTCTACATTGTTTAAAGTTCTATTACTCTCTGAGTAGACAAGCTGTGAATTCTAGTTACGTGGAACTTGAAGATCCTTCTTTGATAAACTATTCTTATTTTATTATTTTCAACTTCTTCTCAGGGCTGTCTGATCAAAAACATAGTTTAGAAAAGAAAAAGGAGGTGAATCCAAATGACATGTACAGATGTAATCTAAAGAAAAAAAATCATGGTTCAACTGTCAGATAAACAGTAACTAAGAATTACTGTGTATAATTAGAATACTATATAAGAGTTTAAAAGGAAGGGGCATTATACTATGGATTTACTGACTTTTTGAATATATATTTGTCTAGTTGATTATAAAAATAATTCAATACAAATATATATATATATATATGTATACATGTGTGTGTTTTATACTTATACAATAAAATATAAGAATAGGCATAAAAGATTTTTGTCAGCTTTGTAGAATATTTAATAAATTTGGTCTTATATGCAAATGTAATCAGATCAATATTATTTATTGGTGCAAGAAAAAATATTTAGAATTCATATAGGAACCACGCTGGCTTAGTAAGTATAGTTCTGAGCTCTCATCATGGCAACTTCTGTTTATAAGAGATGGAGACCAGTACTGAAAATTACAACAAATCAACATGCCAGTTATAGAGCCCAGTCTCAACATACACATGTACTACATAAGTTCTCTCCTAACTCTCAAGGATCATATAGAAGGGAGGGAAGGGAGATTATAAGAATCAGAGGAACATGAAGTTTTCTGTGAGATAGTGTTTGGTAGAAATGTCAGAATACAAACCTGTAAAATCTTAATAATAGGGATCTCACAGAAAGACCTGAACAAGAAAGATACTAATAGACATGCTAATGTGAAAGGTTGAAATCCCAAAGGTCTACATAGAGAATGCAAACAAGGTAGAAATACTTCCTGAACAGAAAGCACACCAGTTGATTATCCCAACACCAAATAGTCATACATGGAAAATGTATGTGTAAGTAAAATTATACAACCTGAACCGAATGTACTTTAGAATTTAGAAACACACACACACACACACACACACACACACACTCACCACCATTGCTCACACCACCTCCAACTACTAAGAAAAAGAAGCTATGAATACAAAAATGTGTATGAACAGACGGTTCATGAGAGAGATTAGAAAGAACAAAGAGAAAAGGGAAACTGTGTAATTGTAAATCTTAAAAATATAACCTTGAAAATATAATCAGAGTTCCAGGAAAGTAAAATTAAAAAGAAATGATATGGGATGATCAGAAAGGCATTATAGTATCAGAGAAATTCTAGGTAATATGAATATTTGCTGGTGTACTGAGCACAGGTGGATTTTCATGGCAGGTGACTTGGTGGTTGTCAGCTTCTCGTCTTTGAAGAGCATCTTTACTCATGTACTCTAGCTAAGCTATGAACTACGCTGCCTGATATGCCTTCTCCAAAACACCCAATCTCCCATTACTACAGCATTTTCTGGAACAAAAAACAGCCTGTTCCTGTGGCCACTTAAGAATTCAGAACAACTGTAAAAAGAAACATATCAAAATAAATTAGTTTATAGTTCAAATATGTCTATAAATTTACTAGTTATAGAAAATGGTCAGAGAGAGAAATGCTTTAAAAATTACTAAATTGTGGCCCAGTTTCAATTTGTTGGCTTTTTTCCCCTCAGAATGCTTTATCAATAGTTGAATTTTTGGATGTTCAAATTTTGGATTTCAAAAAAAATAATACAACATAGATATCAAATTTCCATGTATTTCTATTAATCAAAACTTTTCAAATTGTGAAAGTCTTTAGAGCTATATTCTAATGCATTGCAATTTACAGTGTTTAAACTTTTCAATAGTTCTTATCAATGTTTTTGACCTTCATATTTCCTTTTTGTTGTATTGTTTTTCAAGTATCACTTTTAGATTCTTAATTAGATGTGGAATTATGATAGTCATACTTTCAATAAAAATTTTAAAGCAATTTTATAGTGTTAATGAATCTCCTGCTTTATATTGTAATGTTTGTCCTCCTAGATCTTCCACAAATTTCAATAATAATACTCCAACTCTTTCAGACTCATTGTTGTACAATTTCAAGCCCCTGTATTAATTTTCAAAAGCAACTGAGAGGTAAGCTTAATATATAATTCCAAAATGCATATTATATTTCTATTTAAATATTATGTGTATTTTTAAGTATTCTCTTTTAGGTTTTATTCATTTTATATGAATGATTACATTGTCTATATGTATGAATGTGTGCCACATATGTCTCTTGTAACCACAGAGATCCAAAGAAGACATCAGATCTTCAGGAAATAGAACTATGAATGCTTTTGTATAATCACATTTCCTTGGAACAAACACAGGTCCTGTAAAAGAGGAATTTGCTTCTAATTGCTCAGCCATTGCTCTTGCACCATATTTAATATCCTTTCTCAGTTATTTCTTATATTTTGAGAGTATAATATAATTGGATAATTCCACGTTCTCTTCATCCCTCTAAACCCTACTTCATATCCTCCCTTACTCTTTTAAATTCATTGCCTGAATTTGTAAACATTTCTATACAAAGAAAATCTTCATACAAAATGGGCTATTCAATTTGATGTCAATTTGGTGTTACTTCTTCCTTTGACAGGCATATTCATTCTATAGTATAAAAGCCTGGGAAGATCACTGGTAATGACAGTTTATTTCACAGGTCATATAATTTACAGTTTGCTATTCTTCATTTTGTAGGAAATAATTCATAGTATCAACAAAACATAAACAGTATATTGACAGCTTCAAGGTTTCAATGAGAATAGATTTTTTTTTTAAATTTGGTGACTGTAAAATCAATTTGTAAAATGTTCTCATAAATTACAGATGGTAAAAACAAAGTTGTGTATTTAAGGGTGTATACGCTATTGCATGTATATGTATATGTGTGTTGTAATTAACTGGTAAGCTTCATTTATTTGGTGGAAGAGAACTATAAGCATTTAAGAATGATTCTACATTTAATTATTAATTCAGTAATTACTTATTTTCAACAATTATTTTATCAGCATACTTTGATAATAACCAATAAAGATTTTCTTAAGTGATCATTTTGAATATAAAATAACTATATAATAATATTTGTTCTACTGGAACTCAGAAGATTGTATGAGAAATCTAAACAAACAAACAAACAAACAAACAAAAAACATAATTGGACCTTGAAGTATTTACTCAATTGTCTGACCAGGTTTATAAACAAAGATTGAATTCCACTTATTCATGCAGACTTTTACTGTAGAATACTTATTATAGTATTAGTTATACAGAAAAGAAATTTTTGGAAGAAATTTTATCATGTTATTTCTATACAATTCTTCTGTATTCATCTATCTCTGTTATATTCTTTTAATTCCATTATAACTTCATAGTCATTAAAATATTGTTATTGAACTTCACTTAATTAATAGGAATCCTTATGATATTTTCATACACATTCATATATTCTTAGATAGCAATCATCTATTTTTTGCTGTGCTTCCCTCACTTTCTTGATCACTTTCATTCCTTGGTTGAATAATATAGGAAAATTTGGGGTTCTCACTCATCACAACTAAAGTCATGTTAATAGTTTAATGGTTTTTGCAGATTTGAAATTCTTTATGAGAAATTATATATTTCTAACTATTCATTAACAATGTTCAGCACATATTGACACGTATTATTTTAAAATTTATACAGATCATCTAAATGTATTATCCATGCAACTAATTATATGGCTCTGGAGTTAAAGGTGTTTGCAATCACACTTGATGCCTAAATTTGATCCCAGAGACCCACATGGTAAAAAGAGAGAACCAACTACTGAAATATAGTCATCTTACCTCCACACATGTACTATGAAACATGCATACACATACACACACACACACACACACATGCTATAAAAACCTTAAAAATTTTAAAGCAAAAATTATTCTTAGAACATATTAATATTATTCATCTTTGCTTTTATACATTCATATGACTAAAAGTCCAGCCAGCTCTTAGATATGAATTGTGGTAAGGCATGCTATATTTGTAAAGAAATATTATGTATGGAACACATAATAACTTACAATTCTGTCATGGAAGATTTCAGATTGTAGCCTAAGATCAATGAAAATATCATGATAGAACTGACCTCAGTGACATTTTCTTTTCAATTTTGACACATGAGGCATGATATTGTGAAATGATGGATTGATATCAGAAGTTCTAGTCATCTGCCTTACTAAGGAAGCCATTGCAGACCTTTGATTAAATGGATGTAATGTATTTTTCCATTGAGTTCTAACTAACTGTGTGTATTCCAGTATGCTGTTGCTGCTGCAAGCTTTATTCAGACAAGATTCTTTCTCTAGTAACAATAAATGCAGAAAACTGTTACTGCCCCATATGCTGAGAAAAAAAAGTGTCTGCTGAACATTTAGAAATAATAAATCTATATCACTGCCTTCATAGCTCTCAGCAAAGCCCAGAAAGAGGCTGTAGAAATGATGTAGGAGTGACAGGATGTATCTACATTTTCTACTATGTTATCTTTCAGTCATGACATGGCTTGCACTCATGAACTAATAGCGGCTACAGACGACAGACGATTAGACACATCTAAACCCTATGCTATGGGGAAGTGACTCAGTAGGCCATACCTATTCATGAAGATTTATAGGCAGTTATTAGTTGGTAAGGGAGGTATTCTTTTTCTCCAGTGTTGGAGCCACATGTAGGATACTCAATCTCATCAGGGATTACTCAGATGAGCCTTTTCAAGGCTGTTCTGAAAGCAGTTGGGGCAATGACATAGATTTGTCATTTAGGAACCATCATTAGCTCTCTGGTTTTGATGGTTTTCTTGACTTCCTAAGCTTGGTAGTCTTGGTACTAGATTGGTAGAAAAGGCTGGGCTCAATCCCAGAAATCTGCTTGCCTCTGAGTGCTGGGATTAAATGTTTGTACCACAATCCCTTTACCTAAACTGACATTTAATTTCTTTTCACAATTTGGAAACATAGATGGGTGGGGTCTTTTCCTGTGGACCCAACTCCTTATTCTATTTACTGTCAGGGTTTTCTTTAAGCTGTTTAATTCCTTGAGCACTGGACTTAGCTCCACTCCACTTTCTTGTGTCTTTTTCTCCTCTTAATTGTACATTTTTTTATTTTCCCTTGCTCAGCTTTCTCCTTTACATTATAGATCTGCATAAAAGTTACCACTAATAACCACATAACAGAGTCAATACCAAGCTGTTTTCTATGTTGTATTTCCTCTGCCAACACAATTAATTTGAAACTCTTCAATTCAATGGCAGGCAGAGTTTTCAGAAAAGAGCAAAAGGAAGTCACATTTTTTAGTAAAAAAAAATCACAAGAATGGTTTCCATCTGGCATACTAAAATACAGACCACATAGTTCAAATCACCCCTAGCACCACTGTTTTCTAAGCTCCTAACAGTATGATCCATTCAGCTCAACTTGAGCTGAAGTTGAATGGTCAATGATTTTCTAATCCTAAATCCCAAAGTCCACATTCCTCCAAACAAAACATTGTGAGACTTATCACACTAAAACCTCACTCCTGGTATCAACTTCTGTTTTAGGGATTTTATTGTTTGGAAGAGTCCTCATGGCCAAGGCCACTCTTATACATAAAACACTTAGTAGCAGCATGCTTAAAGTTCAAAAATTTAGTCCATTATCTTCATGGAAGTTGGCATGGTGACAGGTAGACAGACATGATGCTGGAGAAGGAGCTAAGAATTCCATATATGAAAGTTCATGAGACAGGGAATTGACTGTCTTGAGCTTCTGAGACCTCATAGCCCACCCCCTAATAACACACTATCTACATCAAAGCCACACCTTTACAAGATATACTTCCTAATAATGTTACTACTTATGGGCCTACTAGGATCATATTTATTCAAAACCACCAGTCATACTTATTGTTACACACAAAAATTACCCAATTTTTCCAGTAAATGAACTGAAATTTAATGATTATACAATATGTCACACAAACTCTTTTAATAAAGGCCTTCATAGATTTTAATATACCTTTTACCAAATATTTAACGATTTACTATGCAGTGTTCTCCCAGTACTTCAGTTCTCAAGAGACACTCCAATTGTAATTCCGTCTTAGAACAATTAGGGTTTTTTAGATAGTTTTATATTACCACTTTCACTACTGGTAATCTCCTAAATTTAAACGTGTTAATTTTTAAGTGAGTATGCTAAGACCACACTATGTGATATCTTCAGAATTTGTAATGTATTAAAACTTATTTAGTCTTTTACAATATCTATTTTTACTATTTCTGGTCCATATTGAATTTATTGCATGTGTATTCCGTGTGGTCTAAAATTTTCACATAGACCTATAAACTCAGATTTCTTAATTCTTCCTTTCAATACCTGTGTTATTTCAGACTTTTCTGTTGACTTATTCCATGAGTTAAAGTTTGAATTAAAGAATTCTGGTTTTGATTTATTTCTTTGCTTTCATAAAACAAAGAAGGATCTATTCATTATTATTTAGTAGCATATATGGGATTGAGCCAGGATATCTTAGTAACAAAGTCCATGGGCTTAATGAGAGTTTCAACAGAAGATACAAGTTCTGACCAAATATTCCTAAGCTGTATGAATCCTTTAAGCACAAGAGCAGCGTAAAAGATATTCAGTATCTTCTTGAAACTAACATGACAGCTTTCCACATCTGTGAATGTAGCAGGTACTCACTTCAGCAGCACATACACTAAAACTGTATATTCAACATGTTTGACATAGCCTCTGACTGCATGGGATTTGTTAAACAATGTATAGAGCATAGAAGAAAGTAAAATTGCAAGGTCTTGTACAGAATTCCTGAGATTTGTAAAATGGCCATAATAGAACCTTTGTACAAATAAATTCCAGTAAATGCCTGGCTGGTATGACAGCAATGCAAACACCTGATGTTGTCATTCCTTGTGTCTTATAGTTTTGTGTGGTATTGTCCCTATTTTCTCATCTCCGTTCATACTAAACTTGAAAGAAGTAAATCTCCAAAATTGTTTTTTTCCTTCCCAGTCATAGACATTTCAACATTAACATTTCTTGCAGTACAACTCAGAGTGAAAGCTAGCAGTGAAGATTCATTATCATAATAGCCCTTAAAAGTTTTTCATACCTGGCTGTATAATATACAGGATTCTATTTTATAATATAACTATATCCTATGATATTTAAATAAAGTTATACTTGAGAGCTAAAGAAGATGGTCTGTAAAAATGGGTACTGCATTTGTCTATTGTGTTACTATACTACTGTAAACTTACTGCTTTTTTAGTTATACACAAATACTCATAACATTTATGTTTTATTACTATTAGTGTTATAATAATTATCATTTGTCTTAGTAAGGGTTTTACTGCTGTAAACACACACCACAACCAAGGCAACTCTCATAAAGACAATACATATTTCAAGCTGGCTTACAGGTTCAGAGACTCAATGCATAGGAGCATGGCAGCATCCAGGCAGCCATAGTGCTAGAGGAGCAGAAAGTTCTATATCTTCATCTGAAGGCCACTCAGTCCCACATGGTTAGGCTCCCACACCCACAGTGACATATCTTCCCCAACAAAGCCACATCTCCAAATAGTGCCACTGCCTATGCCACCTATACTCAAACTACCACATCATTTTTATTTATTTATTTGTGTTCAAAAATATATTTTATAGAAAATAGGAATTGAATGCCTATCAGTGGTGGTAGTGGTGGTAGAGGTGGTGGTGATGATGATGAGGAGGAGGAGGAGGAAGAGAAGGAGGAGAAGGAGGAGAAGGAGGAGCTATTTGTGTTAAAATTATCTCCATCTAAAATGAACTAATCCTAATTCTCATTGGGAATAATTTCAAATCAGCCATGTTGGATTTAGCAATGATTGCTGGTAAGTTTTACATTAGGCACAACAAAAGTAATCTTTGCAATTTCAAACTTTAAGGAATTTATATTTATTTTTAAAGTTTTGCTATATCATTTACTTTTAGAATATAAATATAATATAATTCAATGCTAATTGTTAAAAAATTTACTAATTTCTGCCTATTCTGTTCAAACCCTTTAATCTAGTGTGTATTCTTATTATCAAAATAGTATTAAAAGCTTAATACAAATAATATCATTTTTACTTAGATTAATTTGCTACCATGAGGTGAAGCATGTTATTAAAAATTCATTTTCTTCTATCAGCATTTATATTACTAATTTAACTTTGGTCATAGGGTAATCAATTAAAATAAAGCATACTGTGTGAACACTAAACATAACACAATCATTTCATCTATTTTGGCTATTCCTGCTGTCTTCCAAATCATTTCTAAGGTGACAACTCATAAGTCATACTATTTAATAAAAAAAAATCCCATGATGATAAGGTCATTCCTAAATAAATCTCAGACTTATGGGTAATAAAATATTTTGATTTAGTAGGTTTGTATTAAGTTATACTTTTTAAATATTATAGAACATATACCATAGAAGTAAACTAAAACAGAAAATAATGTGTGAAATTATAGCAGAAAATAGGTATAGAAGGTGAGTCATACAAAATAGTGTAGGAAAAATTCCCAAAAATCTCATTGGTCCAATGATACACTGAGAAGAATAACAGGAAAACTATCTATGATAATTTTCATGCAAACAGTCTATGTCTAAATATCACATTTTTCTTTGGAAATTAAATTTTTTCATCTTGAAATCATTTGTCAAACATTGGAAGAAAAATAATATTGGTGTGATTGAGATAATATTATTTGAAATTTTGCAAATCTCTGCTAATTTCCATGAAATTGGAAGCTCAACATGATTTTTGTAAGTTACTTGGACTTTAAATTTCCACAAATAGGACTACTGTTTTCCCTTTGTGTGGGGAAATGATACTTCTCGTATTACGATTCTATACGTGAATGTATTAGGAAAGACTGTTTCCTCAACATTTGAATTAGCTGTGGGATAATCAATACAGTATGTTTGATGACTTGGTGGAAATTATGGACTTCAGTTCACACAGTATCATCTACACTAGAAGTCAAATCAGAAATATGGGCAGTTAGATATCTAGGCACAACTGAACACTGAGGTCAGGGTGTGCTTCTCCACTTGACAAACAATACAGTATATCTATTGAAAAAGGAGCAAAATCCAACACTCTTTTTCCCCACGATTTCTATGGAAGAAAGTTCAGAATCTTCCCTTGACCACTGGGGAATTTGCCACATGAATACCTTCCCTTAGTGCAATTAAATCTGTATAATTTTCAGTAGTAAACAAAGACCATGTCTACCATACTTTGGAGCTTGTTTTCTCCTTACAATATCTGTCCTCGACTTAAACTGGTATGTAATGGACAGATGTTATTGGATTGGTAGAGACTGTGTTCTCTCCAACTTTTAAGGTGAATTACGCTCTAGAAATGTTATACTTCCTTAGTTTAAAAAACAGTCAGTAGGTATTATTCCTGACCACTGACATAAAAATGAAGAAAAATAAATGAATAAATAGAAGACATTTTCCAAGCTTTGGGTAATTTTATGATGAGAATAGGTGTATGTTACAATGACTGTAAATAACATTTCCATAGAGATTAATCATGTCATCCTTGTGATTGAATTTATATATATATATACTTCTTCAAAGACTTTAGAATAGAAAAGTCAACCTTATCAAGAGTATTAATATCTGTCAAATAAATATACTACTATGGGAAGTATAGTTCTATACTTCTATATCTTTCATTAACTTTTGTAAACTTCAGCTGAGCTCTCAAGGTTCAATCAGTGAATCTAGCAATTCCAGGTTTGCTACTGATATTTCACATTTGACTTAATTATACAACTTTTGACTGAACTGTGCTCACACTTATTTTTGAACTTGTTGAATTTTGCAGCCATTGTGCAGCTCACTGCAAATTTTTCTTTCATACATAATTACTTAAAGATTAAATAATTAGACTTTTCATTACTACAACAGTTCTCATCTTTATCCCTTTCCTTAGCATAAAGTTCAAATTATTTAAGAAATATCTTTTTATTTAATTCAAATTCATTACTTTTTCCTCTTAAAACTGTATCACTTACAAGTTCTTCATTTTGAGTGATGCCTTAGGAACTTGAAGGTACCAGCTAAATTTAATAGTCACAGTCACAGACTACACTGGAAGTCATAGAAAAAGCATTTTGATTATTGTAAAAAAAAAAATATTTGAAGGGTTAAGTGGAGATAATTCATCAGGATGAAGTAGTTCAGAAAAAAACAGCCAAAAAGACAGTGACTACTTTCCAAAGAAAGTGCTTTCTAAGCAAGATTCATTATTCATTAGCAGCTATAGTGGACATCAAAGAACACTTGCATTTTCTTATCAGTGGGATTCTGTCATTTATTGCCATTACAATGAAATCTTTTGTCTATTCTTTTCCTAAAGTTCATTTGATGATTTATTGACATAGTAAATTTCATATTTTTCAGGTTTTAGATCAGCAAGTTTTATGTCAGTTTCTACAAGCTATAGTTATTTGGAAAGAGGGAACCTCAACTGAGATAATTGCACAGCCAGACTGGCCTGTGGTAAATATCATTCCTCCATGATATCTCCATGATCACTATCCCAGGTTCCTTCTAAAAATTCTCCGTATTATGAACTAAAATCTGTAAACTAAAATGAATTCTTTGCTCTCAAAGTTGCTCTTAGTCACAGTATTATATGAAAGCAATACGTGTACTCTATTACAGTGCAACATCATATTTTGAAATATAAAGCATTGTTAACCACAAATAAGCTAGCATAGTTCAATGCTTAGTATGCTTTTCCTTTGTGTGAACACTTAAGAATAATTTTATTAGCATTTTTTTCCGAGACAGGGTTTCTCTGTGTAGTCCTGGCTGTTCTGGAACTCACTCTGTAGGCCAGGCTGGCCTTAAACACAGAAATCCGCCGGTCTCTGCCTCCCGATTGCTGAGATCAAAGGCGTGCGCCACCACTGCCCGGTATTAGCAATTCTTTCAATATTTTGTACATTATTTTATCTACAGTCACCATATTGTACATCAGATCTCCAGAATTATTTATCATATGCAGCTAGACTATAGGAAGTATGTTAATAATATTTCCATTTTCCCACCTCCAAATCCTACACTAAATTTTCAGCCAACAATTGCTCATCAAACACTTCAATGTTGTCCTTCTACTTTCAGATTACCACTGAAAATATTTGAGGACAAAATGCTGCAGCCATTTATTTTAAACATTTTTATCTTGATATCTACAATAAATTTCATTTTTCTTTTTCACCTAGATGTCTTTCAGAAATAACCTTTAGAATAATACATATGTGTATTTGTGAGTTCATGTATATATGGTACATATTGTTTTGTTTAAGATATATGTACTTATTTTTCTTGAAGATATTTATCTTATGGTAACTACAATAAAATGTTTAAAATCCAACAGGTCTATTGCAGCTTATATTAGTTTCTTAATGAATAGTTTGTAATATGCATTTGTGAAGTGGTCCTAATCTTTTTTCAAAATGATAAAAAAGGAGATAAGACAAATTACTAGTGTTTATTTTATGCATATGTAACACTACAAATATAGCTATTTAATGGTAAAATTGACAAAAGACAAGAACAAGTTTTAAAATTTCAATCATGCACTAATGTAGCAAAGATATCCCCAAGTTGTGGATATCCATCTTTACATGCCAATCCATTCTAAAACTTTCACATTCATCCTTAAACGAAACAGCATCCTTTTCCCCACTATAGATAAAAATCAACATTTAATGAACCAATTATATTGCTCCAAGTTAGAGACACTTGCCACCAAGCTTGGCAACCAGGTTGTTATCTCTAGGTACCACAATATGTGAAAAAGAAAATTGACTCCAACAAGTTTTGCCATGGATTCCACACCCCCACTGTTATGTGTGGCCCACCTACAGCACACAAAAATAAATACATATAAAATTGTAACTTTACAAAAGTGCTTTAAGAACATCTGGTTGTGTGCGTAAGACAGAGTAAGGCAGCCTGCAGTCTGGCCAACTGTTTTTAAGACCATGGGATTACAGTCACTTCTAGTAGAAACCAACAAATATGAAAGTAAATACATGAAACAGACTCGATGGGTCTATGTAAGCCTAAAGATGATGGAAATCCTAAAGTATGAATCAATATTCTTCATGAGTGCAATATTAAAAAAGATTTTATTCACTAAGGAATTTCTCTTTTGACATTGACTTGATGACTGTTACCTTCCAGTATACAGTACATTTAAATTTACATTCTTCTATGTGTCTGCCTCACATCTCATCCTTTTGTTTGAAGCTATTTGCTGAATATCTTGGATTAAATGTCCAGGATCCTATGGAAGAACTGATTTTCTAATACAATGTATTAAATTCAAATTATATTTTAATTACTATATCCCAATAGCAGAAAAATGGGGCTTTTTTATTATTGGATATTTTCTTTATTTACATTGCAAATATTCAAATGTTTTTCCCTTTCCAGGTCTCCCCTTCAGAAACCCCTTATCCCATCCCCCTTCCCGTGCCTCTATGTGGGTGCCCCCCACCCACTCCCTTCTTCCTGCCCTGGCATTCCCCTACACTGGGGCATCAAACACCCTCAGACCCAAGAACCTCTCCTCCCACTGATGCTCAACAAGGCCCTCCTCTGCCACATATGCATCCAGAGCCATGGGCCACTCCGTGTGTATTCTTTGGTTGATAGTCCAGTCCCTTGGAGCTCTGGGGTCTGGCCGGTTGACACTGTTGCTCCCTCCATGGGGCTGCAAACCCCTCAGCTCACTCAGTCACTTCCCCAACTGCTCCATTGGCGACCCTGGCGCTCAGTCCAATGGATGGCTGCAAGCATACACCTTTGTATTTGTCAGGCTCTAGCCGAGCCTCTTGGGAGACAGACATATCAGGCTCCTGTCAGCAAGCACTTCTAGGCATCCACAATAACGTCCGGGTTTGATGGCTGCATATGGGATGGATCCCCAGGTGGGGCAGTCTCTGGATGGCCTTTCCTTCAGTCTCTGTTTCACACTTTGTTTCCCTATTTCCTCCTGTGAGTATTTTTGTTCACCCTTCTAAGAAACACTGAAGAATCCACATTATGATCATCCTTTTTTCTTAAGTTTCTTAGTCTGTGAATTGAATCTTGGGTATTCTGAACTTTTGGGCTAATATCCATTTATCAGTGAGTACATATCGTGTGTGTTCTTTTGCGATTGAGTTACCTCACTCAGGATGATATTTTCGAGTTCCATCCATTTAGCTGCGAATTTTATGAAGTCATTGTTTTTAATAACTGAGTAGTATTCCATTTCAACTATTTCTCATAAGTTATGGTTAAGGAAACAAGCAACTGTTTCAAGTCTACATTATTTTGTATTTAATAGATTTTCCAAGGTTGTATCACAAAGAAGCTGGAGGCACGGGTCATTGATTATTAAGATTGCTTGTTCATCTTCTAGAATACCTTGTTTCTGATTCTGTCACCTATGCTAGGCAGTTCACAGCCAGCTCCTGGGCATCTATTAACTATGTGACTTCCTTGGGCAGTTGGAGTCACACATGGAAAAGACAAGATCCTCTCATCACATACACACAAAATACATATCAAAATTTAATTTGTATTTATATTTTTGATATAGCTGGAAATTTCCTGTTTGTTATTATTCATACATTTTTTAACAAAAGATGGCTGTAAATTATTGTCAAAGTATTAAATGAGGTTTCCTTTCTTCTCACTGTTCCTATTTCCTTACCAACTCAAGTCTTCTCATATTTATTAATTGGCGTAATAACCCTTTTTAATGTTCTTTTTTGATGAATCATTCTTTAGAATGCAAAAATGGAGAAAGGAGATGCTTATTGCTTTAAGACCCTTTATATTGTATTTTTTTATTAGATATGTACTTGAATAAGAAAAAGCAGTGAGATAGTATGTTAAATATAAATTTGATGCTCTGGGAACCCTTTACACATGGATTTCAACTAAAACAGTAGGTATACAAACACTTTCAGAATCCAGAATCACTGTAAATCTATTTATTTTTTCATTTGTATATAGGCAATAATGTCAAATGTACTATGCAGCTAAGTTAATGGCTTAAATAGACTCAGTGAACTTTTGTATAAACTGTTACAAAGCACAATGATTGTATATAAAATCCCATATATGACAAATCAAATTTCAGAAAAAGGAAAAAACGTTTTTAAACTACTATACTTAAAACAGCAGCAAACTACTGTGGCTACACAAGATTGTTGTCTCAAAGTTAAGGGAAATATGTAAGGAAAGCCTAAATCAAGACTTACTTTTTTTTTTTTTCAGAATGTTACAGGCTACATTGGGCTACGTTTAACCTGCTAATATTCTGCTTTATCTCAAATAATGGATACTACTGTATCATTCACAAATAGTGATACCTTGAGTTCTTTCTTTCCAAATTGTGTCCCCTTAGTCTCCTTCTGTTGTCTAATTGCACTAGGTATAACTCCAAATGCTCTACTTGATCATGGTGAATCATGGTTTTGACATGCTTTTGTATTCAGTTTGCCAGAATTTTATTGAGTATTTTTGCAACAATATTCATAAGTGAAATTTGTCTGACATTCTCTTTCTTTGTTGGGTCTTTGTGTGATTAAAGTATCAGAATAACTATGGCTTCATAGAATGAATTAGCTAGTATTCCTTCTGTATCTATGTTATGGAAGAGTTTGAGGAGTACTTGTAGTGGCTGTCTTTGAAGGTGTGGTAGAATGATGTACTAAACCATCTGGCCCTGGATGTTTTGCAGTTGTTGTTAGGAGACGTTTAATGACTGCCTCTATTTCCTTAGGGGTTATAGGACTGTCTAGATAGTTTACCTGATCCTGAGTTAACTTAGTACATGGTATCTGTCTAGAAAATTATCCATTTCATCTAGACTTTCCAGTTTTGTTGAGTTAATAAGTGATAATATGACAGGTATACATCACCAAGACTTGTAGAAGTTGTTTAAAAACTGTATTTGTTACAGTGATTGAATAAATGATAGAATGGTTTATTTTTCTTTAGACAAAACTAGGAATGTAAGAATTCAGTGAAGCACACATTTTCACACATTCACATCTCAGTGTCTGAGGACTTATACAGACACCCAGTGGTATAAATGGAAAGGATTTGAGTAAATAACCACTTAGTCATCTCCATCTTCATTTAGATTATTTTAAAGCCTACTTGTAGTTCACTTCTCAAGGTTGTTTAGACTTCTAAGTCAATTAATCAGAAATATTTGCAAAAACGAGTTTTTAGAAGGATTAAGTTGAATGAGTAAACAAATTTGAAAAGGAATGATATCCTTTAAACTGAGTCTCTTTGTTACTTGAATTTAAAGAATGTTAACATTAACTTAATTTCTCTTAAATTAACCATGAATCACATCATCCTTAAGAATAATTTTCTTGAGGTATGAAATGTTTGAATGTTAATAAAATTGCATATTTCACAAAACATTTCCCTAAATATCACTAAGAGAAATGAAGGAATATTCATCTGTGCTTGATTGTTCAGCCCTCTAGCTTCAGTATTTGAAAGACTAAGCAAGGAAGATTCTCTCAAACTTAAGTCCAGACTGTGCTGGAGAAAGATATTTTCTTTCATAAATATACAAAGAAATAAGATAGTTAGATGATAGATAGATAGATAGATAGATAGATAGAACCAATTAGAAAGAAAAAAAGAAAACAAATGAATGGACATACATGGATTAATTACTTATCACTTGCTTAACATTTCAGGGGCCATGGTTTCAAACTAAAATACCTCAAAGGAAATAAAAATTCTAGTAACTGGTCTGTCTATAGCAGTATCTTAAAATGACATAATTAAATTTACTATAACAGGGTATGTTCTTCATGTTTTGATTAAGTAATGGAGATCACTTTGCATGTTATTAATTAATTTCTGTTGTTGACCTTGGACCTAGCCCAGTCTAACATGACTCCTAGGATCCTAAGGATCCTAAGGTCATGCTTTAAGGATGACTTCATTCTCTCATTAATAAATATGGCTGAGAAAGCTCAATGCTGATGCTGTCAAGGGACCTTACCCTTTGCTGTAGACAAAGTCTCTTGATAGACTCTTCACTACTTTTATTTTTAGACCATTTACTTAAGAAAAGTTTGTAATCATGAAAAAAATACTTCTTAACCCTCAGACGTATATATTCCAAGAACTTAATGGCATTCTTTTAAAGCGTTATCATCATCAATCGTAGATTCTCCTAAATGGGAGAATGGCATCCTCAGTTTGACAGCTGCCAGCCAGCAGGTGTAGTGAGTACATTTCTACTGACCAGCCTTTGTAGTCATTCCTTTCTCTGACTCTAATGAGCTCTATCTGCTTCTCCCTCTTCCTTTAAGACACCAATCAATTGCATAAGAGCATCTCAGCCATTCCTGTCCTGTCAGGAGTTAGTGAATAACATCTGCTCTAGCCTAAAAACTGAAAGTCTAGCTGTGTCCATTTTGACACAACAAAGGGAAACTTTACCAGAAAGCTCTTTCTTTGGAATAAAAGAGGTGAAAATAATTTTTTATGATATACAAAGGGTAGAATTGAAGCAGCAGTCTTTCCTCACAGGAATTCATTATAAGTTGGGATGGTGACACAGAAAGCTTTCATATCATTCTGGTTTACCCATCTTTGACAGTTACTCCATCCTCCTTCCTGCTAGACCTGCTGACATTAGCAACCACAAGTTTATCACTGGAAACTTGGCTATGATTTCAGAATTTCACACAGCCAACATATTTCCATAGCCTATCCATAACCTCCTCTTTTTATGTCTACTTCAGGAGCTGAATTTAATCTTCTACCAGATTGTCCTTCAATATATTTTTCCCTTGACACGGCATCTTATTATGTAACTCAGGCTAGCCCAAAACCCAAGGCACCTCTGACAAAACTTCCTGCTATATAGTTAAGATTTCTCTGTACAGAAGTGAATGTCAGCAATGTTTACATACAATATGTATATAACATGTTCAGGAGACCCAGTTACTTATCATTTATTATAATGGAAAATAAAATGCATTCAAACACTTTAAAATAAATACAGCCTTGAGACTACCTTAAGATAAAAAGCAGATTGAAAATATTTGAGCTGAAGCAGGTATTATTTACTTTATGAAAAAAATAATTGTGAGGTAATATTTAAGAACCCAGAATTTAGAGAAAAGAACTGAAGGGAACTATTTTCAAGGATGAGAGACTTGCTCTAATTAACGTCCTAGACTTTTCTTGTGGAGAGAGTAAGTGGATGGATGTGCCTGGACTGATTTCAAAACTTCTATGAACCCGGTATGATTTTTGCCTCTTTTCTCGTCTTTTCATAAAATGAATGCATATAAAAAGATTATTTTTCTTGTCTCTACACACCTGACTGATATCTCAAAACAAAAAGTCCACTTTGTAATCCAAAGATATTTAAGTATTGCTGTATATTTTATAAATGAAGAGTCACCTTTTATGACAGACAACCTAATTAAGCAAAGATTATTAGAAAGTTTATACCCTGGCTTAGTAAGGGGTATCATGAATGTCATCATGTGTATTTCTACAAGCAAGATGAAAAAACACACACAAAGAGAAAAGTAATAGAATTAGCAGACAAGGCCAGTGATTTTTCAACAGTTGTAAAAAACTACAAGAAGCGGAAAACATATCTCCTCAAGAGCCTCTGGAGACCATTGTCATACCGTAATTTAGACTTCTAGAATCCACAACTATGGAAAACAGCATTTATTTTGATTTAAGGCTCTAAGATTTTACAGTTTGCTATAGTAGCTACAGAAAAATAGTGCACATAGAATCAGCATTGTATTTTAGAAGTTATGTTGGCAAAATTTGTGTTACTGTGACAATATATCCCAGAGAACAACTTAAAGCAGAAAAGATTTATTTGGCTCAAAGTATTGAGAGTTTCTGACCCATCAAAGTATCAACAAGTGTACTTGGAAGAAATGACACATTGTCTCCAAGTTCCACAAATGTTTTAAGCATATTTCAAAATAGTAGCAACCAGGTGGGCAACAAGCATTCATAACATGAGCCTATGGTGACTTTTCATATGTAACACATAACAGATATGGTCCTTTCTGAAGATGTCTATCAAAGTCAAAAGGTTCTGACATCGATACTATGTAACCAAAGATTTTTATTAGAAGGTATGAATTCAAGGCTCAGTTTCTACTAGAACTTCAGGTAGAATCCTATTGTGGTGAAAGATATAAAATCCTGTACATGATTTTAATATTCATAAAAGACAACAATTTTAGCTAAAGGGCATCATACAGGTTATTATAGATGGTCTCAGATGACAGCAGATGCTGGTGAGGATGTGGAGAAAGGAAGGAACATTCCTCCATTGTTGGTGGGATTGCAAACTGGTACAACTGCTCTGGAAATTAGTCTGGGGGTTCCTCAGAAATTTGAGCATAGTACTACCTGAGGACTCAGCTATAGCACTCCTGGGCATGTACCCAAAAGATCCTCTAACATATAACAAAGATACATGCTTCACTATGTTCATCAAAGCCTTATTTATAAAGGCAGAACCTCGAAAGAACCCAGATGTCCTTCAACAGAGGAATGGGTATAGACACTATTGCTGATGCCAAGAAGTACTTCCTGACAGGAACCTGAGATAGCTGTCTCCTGAGAGGCTCTGCCAGCACCTGACAAATACAGATTTGGATGCTTGTAGCCAAACAATAGACTGAGCACTAGCAACCCAAGGGAGGGGTTAGGAAAAAGACTGAAGGAGCTGAAGGGGTTTGCAACCCATAGGAAGAACAACAATATCAACCAACCAGACCACTCCAGAGCTGCCAAGGACTAAACCACCAACCAAAGAGTACACATGGAAGGAACCATGGCTCTAGCCTCATATGCAGCAGAAGATAGCCTTGTCTAGCATCAATGGGAGGAGAGGCCTTTGGTCCTGTGAAGGCTTGGTATCCTAGTGTAGGGGAGTGTCAGGGAGGTGATGTGGGAGTGGGTGGGTGGGTGGGGGAGCATCAACATAGAAGCAGGGGGAGGGGATATGATGGGTGTTTGTGGAGGGGAACTGAGAATAGGGATAACATTTTAAATGTAAATAAATAAAATATCCAATAAAAGAATCATTAAAAATAAAAAAGATAGAGTTTGACCTTAGATGAACAAGAGCTGTTGTCTTACTTTTGTAGTTGAGTATATGAAATTCTTGATTAATTATCCAAATAATTGCCTTGCTCAATATCAGTGCAAGCACAACGTAAGAATGGAATCATTAAGAAAGACCAATGAAAGTAAGGATCTATGCTAGTACACAGGCAGTAGCATTAAGGATGATCTATCAGGGTTTAAATCATAATACAAATATTCTGGTTTCAGACTTAAAACATTTATGGGATAAAGAAAATTTCTCCTCATCCAAAAACAAATAAGAAACTCGAAATATCCAACTAAAACCTTTCTGTGAAATGTTGATTTTAATATAAGTAATGTTTAAAGCTGAATCATGTTTCCCATGTAGTTTATTAACTGAAAGCAAGTGTGAACAGTTAAATGAATGCAGGAGAATATTACATATAAAATCATTGTCATAGGAAGAATGCTTTAGGTCATATCATTTTAACAGAATTATCAGATTACAAGAATACATTCTTTCTACGTACTTTGAGTACTTGGTAAAATTAATCCCTTGTACTTGAGATGGCTAGAACAGACTGCCACAGTTTACGTTTAGAATGAGTGGTTTAATGTTTTCTAACTATTTCCTAAAAACAGGAAGACTATGTAAAGTTTAATTTTATAAAAGTATAAGTAAAATCCATCACTATAGGCTTGTTGCAAGTGTGGCCGCTGTGTCACACTTATGTCAGGAGGTGACTGAGAGGACAAAGGCTTTGTTTATGCTCAGCGTTCTGACCAATACCTGAATGATTAGTAGCCTAACAATCCATGAAAAGAATGAGTCTGAGACAACCACCAGTCTGGTCTCAAGCAGCCTCAGAAGGCTCCGAGGACAGGGAGAAAGCCAGTGACTAAAAGAACCCTACCTGGGACCACAGGGCCGGGGAGCCAGTGAGCCCAAGACAGATATAATCCTCAAAAAGAGCTGCTCAGGCAGGTAGGGCAAGGAGCGAGCCTAAAGGACCAAGGATACTGGACAAGTATCATAAGACTCAGAGAGGAAACTAGCCTGAGATAACTACAAATCTGGTGCCATACAGGCCTGGGGAAGCAGATTGTGGCTGAGATGATCCCTGCCTGGCACCATAAGGCACTAATGAGACATAGCACTCCTGAATCCACACTGATACAACCCCAGATACTCACAGACTCCAGGTACCACTAAAAGGAGCAAGTAAGTTTTAGAGAAATAGAATCTGAAGGACGTGGCCACAGTGAAAAGAGACATAGCAGGAATCTCAAGGGTAACGAGGAATAGCCTAACGTGAGTTGCTAGTGATGCCCCTAGAATCATGGTGGGATCTGGCCTTTGCTACCACCAGGAGTCCCATCTGGGAGAGTTGACACCAAAACTTGTATGCTGTGTAGTAGCATGGGTGAGAAAGTAATCACCTTCCACTCTCTTGCCCCTTGTTTTCTAAAGAAGGAAAGGCTGACTCTAGTATCATGAGAGCAGGAGAGTTGTCCTTGTCCTTTGCCTGCTGCATGGAAGAGTGGGGACTGCTGATGAGCTGTCTCTGAGGGTCTGAGAGTGGGAGAGGCAGTGGACTGACCCACTTAGATGCCTTTCAGGATCAGATCCAGGGCTCTGAATTGTCTCATCTAAACATCTAGCCATTGATGGACTGCTGGAGTACAAAGAGGTGTCAGTCCTACAACTTTTAAACTGAGGGATCTCCATAACACAGGGATCCAGTGAGGTTCCAATATGGATAGAGTAGCAGAAGCCAGCAGCCTCATACCAGACTAAAATATCATTTCAATGAACAATTTTCAACCAAAGATGTGGGGCACACTATGACATACTACAGCTTCCAAAATGAGATTTATGTTCTGTCTGCTGATGGGGAGGTTGCAAGGAAGATGGGGAGTATAAGTGAAGACAGAGATGGGTGAGATTGGGTTGCATGGTGTAAAATCCACAAAGAACCAAGACATTTTTTTAAAAAGAAGGAAAAAGAAAAGAAGAGAAAAAAAGAGCGCACCAAGCAGTATTCTTGCCTTTTCCTATTTATTGCTAAGTTTTAAAACTTGCCTCAAGGTGATGTATGTTTAAAAGCTCAAAGAAATTCTCCAACAGAGCATTCTGAACAGCCGTTAAATAGTTATTTGTGGTTTAAATAATTTGATACATTGAAGCCTGATTGTATGAATGAAATTAAGAAAGAGTTTTTGTCAGTGTCTGTAGAGAGATCAACTGAAAGATTGCTTCCTTTACAACTCCTCAAGCTCCAGGCCATCAAGGACAACTGCAGATGGAAGGAAAATAGTGGAAGACATCTGAAAGATAGCAGCTCTCCAGTTAAAAGGCAAAAGGGGATATCAACCATACCATCCCAAAGACAAATCTAGAGTCAAATTAAGGCCCCCATGCTGGCCAATTTTATGTCAACGTGACACAAGCTAGGGATAATTGAAAGGCAGGAACCTCAATTTAAAATATACCTCCACAAGATCCAGCTGCCAGGTACTTTCTTAATTAGCGATTGATGGAGAGGGCCCAACCCATTGTGGGTTATGCTGGACCTAGGCTGGTAACACTGGGAGAGAGAGAGAGAGAGAGACAGAGACAGAGAGACAGAGACACAGAGAGAGACAGAGACAGAGAGACAGAGACAAAGACAGACAGAGAGAGACAGAGACAGAGAGAGAGAGATGAAAAGAAAAAGAAAAGGAAAAACTCCATAGCCTATGCCTCAGCTCCAGCTTCCAGGTCCCTGCCATACTTTAGTTTCTTTTCTGTCTTTCTTCAATGAAGAATAGTGGTGTGGAAGTGTAAGCTAAATCATTCCTTTCCTTGCCCTCTGCCCTCAAATGTATAAGTAAAATAATCGTATTTAGACAGTAAAAATTCAACATCCAGTCCAATGGTACATTGAAATTTTTAATTTCCTAAATTAAAAAAAAGTATTTAAATTTAACTAATGTTATTTTGCCAAAGAGCAGAATAAAATTTATATGCAATGACAAATTTGTGAAAGTTTTACTGCTTTTCTTTAACATGCAAATAATGAATACATTCATGATTACACTGTAAATTCTAGAACTATTTTAAGTGCTTTTATGATAATTAGTGATTCAGTCTCAATCTTCTGTTTAGAGAGAATATAAATTTAGTTTTCCCAGTCTCCTAAGGATAAAAATTATTTCAAAATTTCAGATAATCTTTCTAATGCTAATACTCACAAATATTCATTTTTGAAAATTTTGATGCTAACTGACTCTTTAGTTTTGGGGACAATGAACATATTTGAAATACAATAAAATTTTGGATTAATGTGACAACAAATGTTATACAAATTATTATACTCTTTTCAATAAGTGCTTGACTAACTTTCATTACTTAATTATATTAACCACTTATGAATGGAAATTTAATTAAGTTCTCATATCATTTTATTTAAAACAATTCAAACAATGAGGAAAATATCAAATTGATATTTATATTTTAAAATATGAACTTTTATAACAATATCATGTCCCACAATTTTGATAGAATTTGTGTGTTCCACTGGTAAATGTTAACTGGTGTGCAAACATAGTCAAAATTCTATTAGATCATTCAACTCTTTAAGTATATCAACAAATATGAGCATTCTGCTACACTGTTTCCCTATGATATATAAAAATTAAATCTACTGTTAAATAAAGTAGAATTTGTATATTACAATCATATAGCTGTACAAGAATTATGAAAGAGTAAATATTAAATATTTAAATATTCATGCATAAATAGATTCATTACATTGTAAATGCAGGATTGTTCTTTGCTTTTTGAATTACTAAGATACCAGAACATGTTTTAGTGGGGGAACTGTACGTCTGTTGGTTCTCATTTCTTGGTGTGCAATAGTGTTAGCATAAGCCAGACCCATTGTAGTCAAACAAGTTTATACACTTTCCCAATGGTAATTGTATTTCCACTGGAAATACAGACTGATATACGGATTAAGAACCATGTACTTATTTCAGATTGTCTCCTCAGCTATTAATTAAATGGTTAGAAAATTGAAATAATAAGAAAAAAATTCTAGCAAGATCACAAATCAAGGGAAAAAAAATACACTTAGTTTAACCTCAGTGCCCTCTCTCCTTGGCCCTTTCTTCTAGAAAGTGCAAATTTTAATTCTGAATGAAAAGAAAGTACTCTCTGAAAGAATTTTAATTATTTCCAAATGCCGTGGTAACATATAAATGCTAAACTGTGTGACTTTTCCATTTATGGGCTGTGAGAAATAAACAGCTGGGATAAACAGCAGGCATCTCAAGATATTTTATTTATTTCTCAGCAGAAGTTTAAGCATATGTCATAATGATGGCATTTACATCATAATATATGTTGCTTCTTACAGCTCTGCAAGCCCATCAGAATCCACAGAAATGACTGTGGAATGGTAGAAAAAGAAGAACCCTTAAAACAGGCTTCCATCTGCTTCCATCCCCAAAGTTCAACTTTTATTATAAACTATGCAACTGAAAATCAAAGTTCTGAAAACATAATTGCTTCTATTGAATCTCAGATTCAGTTTTGCTTTCAGAGTGATCTAGCATGCTGTGACACAGACATTTAGATTTTCTCTTCCTGAAAATCCCATTGCCTTTTGACACCCAGATATTTAGCACCATAGACAAAATATATGCTATTAAGATCAAAATCTCAGGATCTTGTCAACCTGAGAATAACACCGTTTTTGAGAATATTATATGGTAAGAAAAAAAGGTGATTTTTAATAATTATATTTCTGCTTAGGGTTCTCAGTCTTTAGGAATTGACTTCATAGAAACATATACTAGATCAAAGGTGAGAGCAAGTTTAAGCATACTGCATAAGTGTCATCACTGTAAAATTTTAAAGATAAATAAACTGCAAATCTATTCTTTTCAGTACAGAGAATTTTGTAAAGGATAAAAAAAACTACATATACTTTTTGGCAGAGCTTTTGTCTTGGATGTTTTCTGTTTGGACCCCTAGAATACTGTCAAATAAAATGTTTCTGAGGTCATGTAACAAAGAAGAATGTGACAAGATGGCACCTGACTCTCAACAGCATTATTGTCTCTGCATGAACTGGTCATAGCTGGAAGAAAACACCACATATCCTTTCTGAACACAGAGCATGGAACAAGGAGATAAATGCCTGGCCAGGCATATCTCAGACATGATCACTTGAGTGATTAAAATGCTTGTTGGATAAGGACTTCCATAGAGATTTCTGGACATAAAAACAAATTTGAGTGATACATATAACACTTGAAAGTGTTAACATAGGACCATGTCAGTAAGGGCATTTTATTTTGTTATCGAATTGTCAAAAGGAGAGATTGATTATTACTTCCTTTCTCATTCCATTTAGTACAATATGATAAGGAAAGAAGAAAATACATTTCATAATGAAAATTAAGGTCAGGTCCTAAGCATTTCTAGACTTGATACTTTGGATAAAAATAATGGCCAAGAAGAGAATCTTAGTGTTTCCACTTGAAATATGCATAGACAGCATTAGAAATTGCATCCACAAACAGGGTAACAGACAACTATTACATAATAGATTGTAGTATATTTAACTTAGTATATTTATGTTAGTTATATGTCATGAAAACATTAACAACTTATATACAAAATATGCCATTTTCATTTATTTTGATGTATGCATTAAAATTTTACTATAAGCAGTGTTAAATTCATAATTTCATCTATTTTAAAAATATACTTATTTACTTGTTTGTTTGCTTGCTTGCTTCATGGTAGTGATAGGACACATGCCACAATGTATGTACATAAGTTAGTAAACTTGCAGGAGTAAGTTTTCTTCTCCAACAATGTGGATACTAACATGTGAATTTAGTGCATCAAGATTTGTATTAAGTGCTTTTATCTGCTAAGTCAGCTTGCCAGCAATACTTGTGACTCTTTATGCAGGCATTTTTAATATTTTGCTGCACTTAATTTTAAGATATCAAATCATCACTTACAAAACATCACTTGCTACAGTATGAAAATGCTGTAATGTCAGTTACAATAATCAGCACTTCCTCTAGTTCCTTCCCATAATATTCTCATGAAGAATAACATCTATTCTAAAAACACCTGCTAACATATTGAGAACTTTATTAGAAAGTTGAGATGCTTTCTGTTTTGTTTAAACTATGTGGAAATATGTCTATGAGAATTTGTTCATGATAGTCAAAGCACTTTAATAAGGTAAAATTCACTAAAATGACACATAAGAAGTCTAAATCCTGAATGACTTGTTGGTGACTTGTTGTCTAGTCATTAGATATTCAATGAAATAATTCATGCTTGAAATAAAGAACTATTTCATAAATCTGTATTAAAAATCAAACTCTCTGGTCCCCTCAACATTTGTAGCAGAGAACTGCCTTGTCTGGCCTCAGTGGGAAAGGATGCACTTAATCCTGTAGAGATTGACACCTCAGGGAATGTGGGTGCTAGCAAGGTGAGATTAGAGAGAGTCAAGAGGTTGGGCGAGCACCCTTTCAGAAGCAAAAGGAAAGGGGAGGGAGTACAGAACTCGTGGAGTGGGGACCATGAAAGGGGGCAATATTTGGAATGTAAATAAATAAAATAATTAATAAAAAAGTAAAAAATACTCCCAAGGTTCGTTGTAAGTAAATATGGGAAGATGACAATGTTTGATGACTCAGAGGAACTCATGACATATTGTGCATTTGAAATTTGCTAACAGATTAAATCTTAAATATTACAAAAGTTAAGTATGATGTGAAATATATTAGCTAACTTAATTATTAAACTCATATTAATGAGTAAGTACCTCGAAACATAATATTGTAAACCCTAAGTATACATACTTTTGTCAGTGATATCTCTGAACTAACCTAGACAGTATTTGGTTTTGTTTGTCCATATAAATATGTTTTCTTGTGTGAGTAACATTGGAAAAGTGAAGAATGTTGAGCTATTAAGTGGAGTATAAAAGTAAATAAGTCTGAGTTTTGGGTATTAGTTGTAAAACAATGGCCTAGAAATCTCATAGGGATTCATCCCGTATACATTCACCAAACCTAGACACTGTTGTGGATGCCAAGAAATGCTTGCAAACAGGAACCTGATAGAGCTGTCTCCTGAGAGGCTCTGCCAGTGTCTGACAAATACAAAACCACATGCTCACAGCCAAAACCATTGGACTGACTGAAAGGTCTCCAATGGAGGAGTTAGAGAAAGGACTGAAGGAGCTGAAGGGGTTTACAACCCCCATAGGTAGAACGAAAATATCAACCAACCAGACCCCCCCCCCAGAGCTCCTAGGGAGTAAACTACCAACCAAGGAGTACATATGGAGGAACCCATGGCTCCAGCTGTATATGTTACAGAGGATGTCCTTCTCTGGCATTAGCGGGAGGAGAGGTCCTTGGTCCTATGAAGGGCCCATCCCCAGTGTAGATGAATTTGCGGGAGGGGAGGTGGGAGTGGGTGGGTGGGTGGGTGGGGGAACATTCCCATAGTAACAAGAGGGTGGGGATGGAATAGGAGGTTTCTGGTGGGTGGGGGGGTGACCGGGAAAGCGGATAACCTATGAGATGCAAATAAAGAAAATATCCAATTTAAATCAAAACAAACAAACAAACAAACAAAAAACAACTCATAGCTAAAGGTAAGCAAAGTTCCCATGAAAAAGATTTTCATTGATGCAAAAATATGCCTACTTTTATGTATAACTCTTACCCTATTTCTTCATATTGTCCTCTTACTATAACTTGTCATGTTTATAAAAAAAAAAAAAAAAAAAAAACCTTAGTGGTATTTTATGTAAGTAGTAATCCTGATTGAATTATATAGCATTTTCAAAAGACCAGAAGAGTAAAGTAAAAGTTATTTAAATATAAATTGGTAAATGAACAAATATATTGGAAAGTGAATCCTTTAGAAATCTGAAAGCTATTATCAATAGAAATAATTCTTAAAAGAACTATTTATTAGAGAGATCTGAAAATCAAATTGCAACAGTCTGAAAATGAATACTCTACTATGCTGAATAGATAATAATTTTATTAAGCATTATAAACTTTTGCTGAAATAAGTCATGCCTAAAATTGGCAAATGCATGCAATTTGTCAGCTAATTTTACTGATTAAAATGTTGCATTAGAACAGATTTGATTCTTCCTCTAAGCAGCAATTGAATCTATTTATAAATGATAATTATATTCAAAAATAATCTACACATTGATCCCAAGGTGTTAATGATTGCATGGTATGTAGCTAATATGAAATACAGTCAAATATATGAATTGGCTGTTTTATAGTTATTTCCTTTAAATTAGAATATTCTTTCCCACAGACAGGAAGAAGCATCCTAATGATCAGGAAGGTAATAAACCTGACCAAGCATGGTAGTTTGAATATGTTTGGCCCATGAGAAGTGGTACTATTCAGAATATGACCTTTTTGGTGGCAGTATGTCACTGTGTAGGCAGACATTGATATCTCCTAGTTCTCAAGCTCAGGCAAATGTGGAAGACACCTTGCTCCTAGCTGACATCAGAACAAGATATAGAACTATCAGCCCCTTCTCTAGTATAATGTCTGCCTGACACCTTCCAAGCTTCCTTCCAGAATGACAGGAGACTGAACTCCTGAACTTATAAGTCAGCCCCAATTAAATGTTTGCCTTTATAAGAGTTGTCTTGGTCATGGATTCTTTTAACAGCAATAAAACACAAACCTCCTAGAAGACAGAAGTAGGAAAACTCAAAAAATGTACAAGATTCAGAATACTCAGAATCCTACAAGATTCAAACTACCCTTATAAATATTACATAAGTAGTACACGAGGGACAAGAGATTTTGGTGGCTGGATACTTGAAATTGGATAGAAGGCTAGAACGTATCTTTTATGAAGTTATCACCACACTGGGGTGGGCAATTTGATGATGTCTTCAAATAACTTGTGTTCTTATAAGTAGCCCTTCACCCTTGATTATCTTAGTAACAGTCATTAATATATTTGGGCCAACATGACAGGTTCCTCCCGACATGGTGGCACATGCCTGTAAGCCACTCAGGGAGCTGAGGCTGGAGGGCAACAGGTTCAAGGTCAATTTTGGATGAAGAGTGGGACATTTTCTTGAAAAACAAAATCAGACTAGCAGTCTAGCTATTTACAAGAGGCCTCTGTGCTTTAACTTTTCTTTTGAAATATTCTGTCTTCATTTTTTTTGTCTCCTTTAATCTCATTTCATCTGTGATGAAATACTTATTCCTACAAGGCCTTGCCCTGGATTCTTTGAGTAAAATCTTGTCATTCTATGGTCTTTTCTTTCAAAGTATTTATCATAGTTTAGCTTTAGGTTTCCTTGTTTGACAGAGACAGCTTTAGTATGTCAATTTTGTACTCTTTGGATGAACAAGCATATGTTCACAGTTTCTTAAGCAAAACATGCATCACAAATATAACCTAAAGGTCATCAACAGTATCAAAGAAAATTTGGGGAGCCGTTACATGGACCCTAAGGTAGATGAGAATATATACAAGTGAAACTTAGTTTTTAAACCAAATTACTTCATAATGAAGTAATAAAGATAAAGACATGTGGATGCTGTCTTTAGCATTATTGAATGATTTGACAGAAAAAAAGGTAAGAATGAAAGATAGAATGAAATATGGTTGCCAGTATTGCTTTGTCATCTCATATGTCTGGGAGAAAACAAGCGAAAGACCAGTATTCAGGAGCACTTTCTGAAACCCAAGGATTGTAACCCATGGTAAGAATCAGACAGTGTAAAAGCACTTATGTAGAACATGTACACAGTACCTCAAGTTGTGACTTTATAGAAAATTCCTCATCCCACTAATTTGACAATTATGTTAATATCGAAGCTGATTACATGAGTGTTGGGGAAGAAGAGAAGCTGAACAACATAACCATCCATTTCTCCTTGAAATAAAAACTGAGTGATCTAAGGCAATATGAACAAACTCTGCACCCAATGAATTGGCATTACATGCTATTAGATGTTCTTATCTCTGGCTGAGGGTCTCATGTATATCTGAGAGTGGGAGAAAATAATGAATAGGCAGACATTATGAAGAGATCAGGGCATGCAAGACTTCTGAGTAGACAGGCCTAATTGAATAAAATACATACTCAGTACTAGTTGAAACTTTAATAGAAAGCATAATAGATATGTAAAAAAGGAATTGTTCAATATATGTATAAAAAGAACATTTAAATGTAGACCCTGAACATTTTTAATTTATGGGATAACTTATCAGTTTTTATTATCAGTAGCACATTTTCAGATGCAGCGTATAAAATAAGTAACATCCAGTGGTATTTATTCCAACTTTCATTACCCCTTAAGGTTTCTTCTCAAAATATATATCCAGATGGCATCATAAGAAAGTAACTACATGATAATCCAAGAAAGCTTTTCCCCAAAAAACTTTAATTACCTAAATTATGTACAATTTATTACATCATATCTTTAATGAATACACTTATCAATATTTCTACATTAGAACATCTTTTTTTTTCTCCAAAATGACTGTTGAACAATGTATGTCAAAACCAAAGTTATTACTGTTGATACCCAAGGCCAGAAGGCTAATGCTTTCCTATTCTCAAGAATGATTTAGCTTACAATGTTTACTAGGTGAAATTATTTTCCAATCATAAACCTTAGTTGGATATATTTTAATAATCTACTCTTAACCTCTACATGTTTGGTGAATGTTAGGACAGAAGTTCTCAAATCATAATTTGCATAAGAATTTCTTGTTACATCATAGGAACATGTGAATGTTATTTAGCTTGGCAGCTGACTTTGTATTTATAATAAGACTTTTGAGATTCTTTTGGTCTGTGAACTGTATCTTGGGTATTAGAACCTTTTGGGCTACTATTCACATATCAGTGAGTACATACCATATATATTCTTTTGAATTGAGTTACCTCACTCAGAATGATATTTTCTAGTTCTATCCATTTACTTAAGAATTTCATGAATTCATCATTTTGAATAGCTGAGTAGTACTCCATTGTGTACGGTAAATGTACCGCATTTTCTGTATCAATTCCTCTGTTGAAGGACGGACTGCATAAAGCTCAAGAAAAAGGATGCTTCGGTCCTTCTTTGAAAGGGGAATAAAATACTCACAAGAGCAAATGTAGTGACAAAGTATAGAGCAGAGACTGAGGGAAAGGCCATCCAGAGAATATCCCACCTTGGATTTCATCCCATACACAGTCACCAAACCCCGACACTATTGTGGATGTCAAGAAATGCTTGCTGAAAGGAGCCTGATATAGCTGTTTCCTGAAAGGCCCTGCCAGAGTCTTACTATTAAAGAAGTGGATGCTCACAGCCAACCATTGGAATGAGAATGGAGTCCCTAATGGAGGGGTTAGAGAAAGAAATGAAGGAGCTGAAGGGGTTTGCAGCTCCATAGTAACAACACCAATATCAACCAAACAGAACCCCCAGAGCTCCCAGGGAATAAATCACCACCCAAGACTTTTGTTGTAGCAAGTTTTAAGGAAAAAAGGATAATAATGTAACCGCATTTAATAAAATCTGTTATAAAATTTCTAAACATGTCCACTCTAGAAAGATATTAGAGTCATAATACAACCACAAACTAAAAATGCTTTTCTGTTATTGAATGGTTGAAAATATTTTAGCACAGCATTCACTGACAAATTTCATACATACGTAATTTAGGGTTCATAAAAGCAGTTTCCCAAAATGATAATTACTTATTTATACATTTTATATGGCTCCATTAATGGCACAAATGATTGTGTTGTCCGAGTATTTGTATGATGAACTCTAATTTGCCTAATGTGATACTATAAAGAAATAAGTCCCTTGGGAAGTGATTACTTGAATTACTGAGCTTAGAAATGTTAAGAGAGCTTGTTAGCCCTATTCACTTTGGGAGACAGAAGTTGCCATCTATGAATCAAGAAGGACTAAAGTTACCAAAAGCTTGTTCTTAGAGTTCAGAGTCACCTAGTCAATGAGAGAGCTGTGTCTGTTGTTAGCAAATCATTTAATCTGTGGACATTTAAAAACCTGTTTAAACTGTCTGAGATTTAAGAATCTGCCTACGAGCCAACTGATAGAGTTCAGTTTTGGTGACACATAAAACACAAAACTGGACCTTTTTGTAAATTTTATTAATTTGTAGAATCTAAGAAGTAAAATAAGCTGTGAATGAATTCTTCATTTCTATTGAAACATGGTTTTTATGTTTAGTTTTATTAAAAATTCAGTTTTAATTTAGGTAAAGACTATAGGACTTAATTAAAAAATCTAGATAAATAGTCAAAATATGTAATTGAGAAGTTAGGCAATAAACTATCTGAAGTCTTCTCTTTCTTTCTTCTATATATATATATATATATATATATATATATATATATATATACACACACACACATATGTGTACATATATACAACTTTTATTTATCTTCTTTCTTTGCTCTTCAACTTCATGATGATTTAGAAAAAGATAAATTCGTGATTATTTAAATTTTTTATGTAGTTTTCCTTCTCACAAACCTTGATTTTTTTTCCTTTCCTTTTTTGTTCATCCTGATTTAAAGGATTTTATTGTCTTGGCTTGCTAGCTTGTTTCTCTTGAATACTTTGGGACTTTCAATAGGTTATATGTGCAGTCATCTGATCAAAGATTATGATGTTTTATTGCTACAATAAAACAATGCATGGCTTCAACTCTACACTTTAATAAAAAGCCAAATATATCAGGATATAAAATACACTGAATAACTGAGCTGAAGATTAGCATATCTGCTAAAACTTTATGAAGGAGATATAAATACATAAAGTATTAAAATAGCCAGTTTATAAAAAAATTATTTATGCTTAGGACACTAACTTTCTCTAGGAACATTAAAATTAATGAAAATGTTTAGCAATTTTGTTAGCTGAATTTGGCATTTAATATAAAAGCAAAACAAAGTGAACTCAATGAACAACACAAAAGTACCATGTGTTATAGAGAAACTAACTTACAGAGACAGTATGTCACCATGCATAGAACAATCAATGCAGTGAAATAAAGGATTACCATGGTAATCACCACCCAGTTTTCAGAAAGGAACCGTGTATATATTCTTTCTTATGCTGCAATTTCTGGAAATTTTGAGTTATAAAATTTTTGTTCAAACATTATCTTTTCTCAAGTTTATAATTTAAATAATAAGTCTTTTATATATAACATAATGAAAACTCTCATTTTGTTCAATAAATTAATATATAAAATATCTTTTTAGAAATGCTGGATAAGAATAAGATAAACTAACCCTTGATATCTTTTATCTAGGAGTGAGTCTGCTTCACTCAGAGGTATTTTATCCCTCTTCTTGTTCTTATCTAGAAGAGTTTAATCTAAAGTAGTACTAAATATAATCCATGCTCTTTATATAGGGACAGCACAGTAGATATGGTAACAACAAGAACAGGAGGAAGAATTTGGATATTTTTGGGTAGATTTGTTTCATTTTGTTTGACTTCACTGACTCAGTACAGCCTAAGAAACTATGACTGGATTTCGTCACTCTATAATAACAAAGTCCATGTTACTTCAAACATATTTTGTGGTATTGCAGTGGGGGAACTACATTGCTTTCAACATGTTAATGATTACAATGGATTTTTTTGGTCCAGTGAACATATCAGATACACAGACGGATGGACAGACACACACACACACACACACACACACACACTGTTTTGAGTAAGGCATGAATTTGGTTCACAAAGGAAAACTATGGAACTAGGTGGTGTTGAGGCTGTGCATTCATCTGAGCTTGAATGAGTTAATAACATTGGAATTTCAAAGTATAGTAAGATTGATCATAATGCTTTTTTACTTGGAGGTCAATAACTATGAACAGGTTGAGCATGTGTAAGAAAGAAGAATAAGTACACAGTTACAAATGATCACAAAGGACATTTTTAACTTGGTTATAAGTTGGGTGAATGTTTAGTTTGAAAAGACTAGCTTCAAATATAATTTTTTATCAAAGAAACTTCCCATTGCATTTAGTAGAGTATTTCACTTTTTATGAATCATTTGTAAATATTTATTATTAATTTTATGGGCACATACCTTCTACTGAATAAAAGACTATGTTTAGTAGATATTTTCTGATTTTGCTTCTCTGTTGTTATGAGAAAACAGTATCTATAATCAGTTTGAGGAGAAATGGTGTTTATTTTAACCCACAGTTTATAGACATTAGCAAGGAAAGTCAAAGCAGAAACTCAAGGCAGGAATTCGGTGACAGGAACTGAAGGGGAGACAACGGAGAAATGCTGCTTACTGCTTTGCTTCCCCTGGCTTGCTGTCTAGCTTACATGTAGAATCCAGGCCAGCCTGCATACAACTAACTACATACAATGCAACAGGCCCTCTTCCAACAATTAAAACACCCTCACAGGCCGGTGGTACACAGTAAGGAAGAGAAAGAGAAAAGCCAACAAAGAATCTATCCAGTTTCTGTTAGAGAGCGAAGACGATAGAAAAAAAACAAATAGTTGAAAAGACCCCCTGATACTCCTGGAAACTGATCCACCAACCAAAGAATACACATGGAGGGACCCATGGTGCTGGCCACATATGAGGCAGAGGAGGGTCTTGTTAGACATCAGGGGGAGGAGAGGCCCTTGGGCCTGAGGGTATTAGATCCCCCAGTATAGGAGAATGCCAAGGAGGGAAGACGAGAGTGGGTGGGTGGGTGGGTGAATACCCCAATAGAGGCAGGGAAGGGGGAGGAATAGGGATGTTCCAAAGGGGAGATCTGGAAAGGGGAAAGCATTTGAAATGTAAATAAAGTAGAAAAATAATTAAACACAGACACACACACACACACACACACACACACACACACACACACACACAAAGTAAAGGCAGACTCTGAGAGGCACTTCTGGAAAGAAGAGTCCTGGAATCACTGATTGTGAGAAGCAGAAAAAGATTTGTATGCTTTAAGTTAATTAAGGAATGTGAGGGTTGAGAGGGTTTTATTAATGAGTGTTTGAACAGAAGTTTGACATCAAATGCTCACATCATGTTTTGAGACTAGAATTGGAAATGAGTACATGTGAGAGTAAGTCTCAACTATTCAAGGAGACTTATGGGAGAAAGAATATAAACAGGCATTAACCAAAGTAAAGATAGTTATGTAAATCTTTTGAAAATATACAGATATATTAATAGACTCTTAATTGAAGTAGAGTATATTGTGATCATTAATATTTTTTTAGAAGAACACACCAGATTGGTTTTAAATGTAAGTAGACAACCTTCTTGTGCTATGATGTGGTAAAAGAAGAAAATAATAATATTAAAGGTATATGAAAATATTTAAGGGATTGTTTCACAAATGCTTGTTTTATTTATTTGTGTATTTAAGTATTTAAACATAACAATGGGACAGGATTACAGAATGTAAAAGTCTCTTTTATTTCCCTGGTTTCGTGGCATCTCAGAGGCTTACTGCTGAATAAATGCACCCTTTCTTGTTCTTTCTGAGCTCTAGCTGGCTGGATCAACTCAGCTGTTCTGGCCCATACTCCATTGGAGCGGACTGATTTAAACTGACTTATCTCAGCTTCTGATTGAATTGCTCTGCCTGACCTCTAACTAAATCTGGCAACCTGTTCTAATCTTCTGGTTCCTTTTTAATCTCTGGTACAACCTGAAATCTCTCTCTGTGAAGCTGTCTGTGTGAAACTGCCTACTCCCTCTTCAAACTGAACTGCCATGAACTCCAGTGTCCCTCATTGCCTCTCAACTCACTTACTCAACTAACTGACTGAGGAGAACTCAGAGATCTGCATGCCTCTGTTTCCTGAGTGTTAGGATTAAAGGCATGTACCACCATGCTTGGATCTAAGCTTTTTTTTTACCTGAAACTTTCTGTATACCAGGCTGGTTTTGAATTCAGAAATCTTTCTTCTGTCTCCTGAGATTAAAGGTTTGTCATTATCCAGCCAGCTTATGTATTCCTAGAAGGTTGTTGGGTGTGATCCCTTGCCATAGCAGCCATGTCGTTGAATTAAAATTCATCTAAATTAAAACTTGAAGAATTTTAAAACCCTCTCTCTCTCTCTCTCTCTCTCTCTCTCTCTCTCTCCCTCGCGTGTGTTTGTTCACATTTGAGTGTGATGAAGTATGTGACTTGTAAATGAATGTGTGTGTATTTTCTCTTTGTGATGGTGGGGAAAAATTGTAAAATCAGATGGCAGTCTTTCTGTCTCTGTGTTCTTCATTGCCTTGAATATGGTCCAATTTTAAAAATTTCAATAGTATCTTACAATCTGAACACATTTTATAAATCCAGAATCATGTATTGTTGATCATAGTGTCTGAGCTGCTGTTCTTAGGTTCAGGAAATTGTTTCCTGAGACAATACTTTCAAGTTTATTCCCCATCTTCTCTTCTATCAGATTTATTGTATCCAGGTTTACAGTGAGTTATTTGGTGGACTTGACATGAGTCTTGTGCTGGGAATAGATATGGATATATTTGCATTCTTCTACATACATACATCCAGTTAGTACAAAACCATTTATTGCAGCTTCTTTCTTATTTCCATTGTATAGTTTTGGCTTCTTTGTCAAAAATCAAGTGTCCATAGGTGTGTGAGTATACTTCTGGGTCTTCAGTTTTAGTCTTTTGAAAAGAGTGTCTGTTCATGTGGTTTTCATTACTATTGCTTTGTAGTACAGCAAGAAAGCAGAGATGGTGATACCTCTAGAAGTTCTCTTGTTGTGCAGGATTGTTTTTGCTATCCTGGATTTTTTTTTCAATAAGATATTTTTTCAATAAGATATTTTTTCAAGGTCTGTTGTGGGGTAATAAAACCATGCCAGGAACCTTGGTGGGGAGAACAGGTTGAGATCCTGAGACTTGGTCGGGACATACCTGAGAATTAACGAATCCTTGCTCCCTGCCCGATTCCTGGCCTGGAATAGGTACCATGCTCCCCACATCAGTCACATAACCTAAAACAGAGTTTTCCATGCTCATGAGGTACCTAGAGGCCCTGAGGGTTTTGTGAATAAGCCTCCCTTCCATGTCACTCCCCCTTGCAAAAGGTATTTAATCTCGGGTAGACTCTGAAAAGTTGGTATGGTACAGTAAGTTATGCATCCGTTTTCCACCATGAAGAGTCAATAAACAGTTTGGAACCATGAACTGTCTTTTTCATCATGATCACCATCAGCAGGGTAGAAAAGGCATTTGCCTACAGAGCTACATCTAAATCTCCCACAGAAGACTCATCAGCCCTTCCAAACAATCTCCTCCAAGCTAAGGACAATCACTGCTTAGCTTTAAGCCCAAGCTCCCATTTCTCTGGACCAGGCTAGATGCCAGCCTCCAGTCTGCTGGCTCCGATTCTTTTCTCAGCAATTCCTTGACTCCCAGAGGTGTCTCGATCTCCAAGAGTCAGATAACTCCCTCAGCCCTGGCCTCACCTCAGGCCCAGGGACCCCCAAACAAGCTCCAGCTTTCCCACATCTCAGACAGTGCTTTCCCACCCCTGGAGCAGTATCTTGGTGCTTCTCTGAAGCCCAGCATCTATCCAGCACTAGCATGGGATAAGCTCAGTTAAACTCCCTGCCTTTAGCCTCCCAAGTGGCAGTGCCCAATACTCAGGGCATTGGGCCTTATATTAATGTACATGAAAATAGAACTAAATAATCAGAACACATTTTATATATTCATGGCATTCTCAAATAATAAGTGAGAAAAATGTCTATAGGTATAATAAATTTCAGATACAACATTTATCTTACTGATAAAATTAATAATTAAGTTTTACTAAACCACCATATTATATACTTGTGTATATATGCTTTATTTGTCTTACAATTTCAATGCACTCACTAGACATGGAAATCATCTATTAATTTTATATTCAACAAGCAGCTCTGTAGCAAAGTTTATTTTAGGTTTTTAAAATTTTTTTCAACCCTTATTCTACTTATGTTTCAAATTCTCAGGGGATTAAATCCTTAAAAATGAAGCTCTTCTTCAATTAGCCAGAAGAACATATGTATGTGCTTCATTAAATCCCCAGGTATCTCGAAGAAGAGTTCATTTTGGGTTTTAGATAATTAAATCCACATACACATTCTCTGATACTCCATCTGGCAGTAGAATGTTTTCATCTATAGGCCACTAGAACTAACTGACTTCTGAAAAAGTTTAATAAATTCATTAATATTGATACTCATGAGAATTTGGCATTGTACAGTTGAGTGCCTTATGATAACCTAAATATTCGCTAAGAAACTACATGAAAGTCTAGCTTATCTTCGATGATAATCTTGCTAGGCTAACAATGATAACCTTACAGTTTAGACAATCAATAACATGACAAAAAATGTAAAACCGTTAGTGTATAATGAAGTTTAAATTAGTATTTAAAGAAGGTTGATTTTGTTCCCTTCTTTAGCTACCGCAATTTCTACTCTTAGAGACATTCACCACCTTGAACACACTCAAGCAAGCAATATATATGAAAAACATCAGGATCACCATATGAAATTTGACAAAATCCATTTTTAATTATTTAGCTTTTGCTAAAGCATTTTATAATTAAGATAACACTAATTATTATTTGATGTATTTAATCTTCATTGATAAATAATTATGCTTTGTATTCTACCTAATTTTTTTATGTTGTTACCATTCTGGGTTTTGTGTCCATGGACTTGCAAATACAAAGCAAGGACTTAAGTTTAGCCCCAATTCTTAAAATCCTCCCTATAAATAGGGATCCTTAATTTTGAAGCTCAGATAGTGCTTCTAATCAATAATATAATTTTATATACTATATTTGTTATATTTATCAAACCATAAGCATTTCTAAAAATTGTCACTTACTGAATCACTTCTCATGCATTATTGCACATAATATATAATCAATGAATATGAACCCATTGTTAAAATTTTCTCCTGACATAAAATATGAACATTACACTAATACATACCCAAATAAAGTCTTAAGGGAAATTGGCAGGGTATTGATACTGCATGTTTCTGCATGAGCCAGGCATATTCACCTCAAGGACTCTGAAGATCATTCCAGAGTCTGTTTCTGTACATGGTCAGTAGAATTTTATGAATCCCATATGATCTAACATGGTTATATGTTCAGGAGAACTCCTGAATCTCTTCTTTGATCACATGGTAAATATGCATTTTGTATGATTGGTCAGTGAGTACAAATGGAGAGTTAGCTGGTTACATATTAATTTACTGTATTTTTTGAACACTATAATAAAGTACCCACTAATTAGAAAGACTAGAAGATAATTAGTTCACAGGTCTATAATCTAGGAAAGTCAACATCTATGCATAGGTATTTGGTTAGAAACTTTTTGTTGTTGTTGTTCTTCATTTTTAATTTTCCTTCCTTTTAGCCTTTGGGCTTTTGTTTTTGTTTTTATTTCTTAAAACAAGGCTTATCTACCTACCTTTGACTGCTCTAGGAACACCTTACTTATACTAGGTTGGTCTCAAACCTAAAGAGATCCACCAGCTCTAGCGTCCTGTGTAGCGGTATTAAACCCAAGCTTCTAGATATGCTATTTTACATAGAGAGAGATAACGAGAGGAAATAGAGATGAAAAGAGAAAGTGGTGTAAGTGGCGGGGGAAGGGTGTCTCAGCTACTTTGTAATAAGATACAATATATACTCAGTATTTAATGGCCCTAGTTCTTCTCATCACATCACTCACTTGGTTACACTGAAGACTAAGTTTCTACCATGCTTTGTGAAGGACAGATTCAAATGAAAGAAAATTATGAAATGAGTTAAAACATGTTTAATTTAATTACATTAAATCAGGTGTTTGCTTGATTTAATATCAGTATAGTTGTTTTCATCAAAAAGCTGTATTATGGCAGTAGTGTTACATATGTTATACATTTGAATAAAACAATAATACAGTATAAACGTTTTCCAAATAATGTTGGAGTGGACATTTCACACTCCATGCACTTGATTAATATTCTTCAGTCAAGTACAAGATCATAATGTCACTAGTGTTCTGTTGTAATACATTTACTATACATTATTTAAAACTATGTGGATGGTATAAAGAATAGAGATATACTATGAAAATGCATGATAAGATAAGTTATAAAAAATCTGTTAACAGGGAAATTTGAAATGGAATGACAGATATACATTGGAAATGTTCAAGTATTCCATCAAAAAGGGAATAACATTGTAGGAATTTTCAGCTAATCAGGGTAAGCTCGTCACCTGTCTTATGAGAAACAAATAATTCTGAAGCATAGTTTGGGAGAATTCAACTTCTCAAGACACTGTTCTACCTTCAAGGTATTTAAGAAGAGTACTTTTTTCTCAGTTATGTTTTTCATAATTTAATTGTATTTCCACAATCTAGCAAGAAATGAATCATTGTTTTCATTGCTCAGAAAAACGTCATAAAGATTTAGGAATAAGAAAGTGATAATGCATAGGAGTTTAATTGAAATTTTTTCTTCTGAAATTCTGTTTATTGACCTACTGTGTGCAAAGGAAACAATAGGATGCATTTAGTTCCATATGCATTTTTGTGTGGTGTACTTGTGTGTGTATGTGTGTGTATGTGTATGTGTGTGTGTTTGTGTGTGTGTGTGTGTTTGCACATGCAAAGTTATGTATGAATGAATATTGTCTGCTTTGTTCTCCAGGGTCCCTGATTAGTGTGCCTTGCCAAGAAATGTATCATTTAAAAAGTTCTGCTCCTTGGAATGAATCTGCTTATGCCTGGCATGCTATAGCCCATTTTATCAGCTCTTGTAGACAGCTTTACTATGTAATTCTTGTTCTTCTCCCTTTCCCATATGTCTTTTGAATCACAAGCTCTGAAATAGTGGAATTTACCTTTATCCTCTGCTGCAAATTCTTGGGTTGGTGAAATATTGGTTACTTTGCTGCTTCCTGATTGAAAGAGGTATGAATTCAAATCACTTCCTAGTCTAAATTGGGTTTTCATTTATGCAGTCCATCCTCACATATTTGTGAGGCTTGTGGGCTGAAATTTGTCATCATTATGTCCTTTGGCTGACTTCAGGGGAAAAGCACTATCTGAGGGCAAAATGTTACAATTAAAATTAAAATGAGATTCACAGGGTTTTAAAGGACTTTTTAAAAGAAGCACAAGGAATTGTAGATGAAAAGCAGCATGTGGTTCTTTGTATTTAATAGATAGTCTTCTTTCATAAGGTGGACATGGGTGATTCAATATATGCACTTTTGGAAAAGAAACAAAAATTGCATATGCAAATATGTAATATTAATGATTCTGAAGTATCTGGGAGGCATAGTACAGAAAATACATTTTCATATGTCATACATTTTAAATTTAAAGTGGCATGGAAATTTCACTTTTCTGTATTTTATGCTTTAATGACTGACCAAGTGCTTACTTGACTATTACATTCATAATTTTAATGGAGTAAGAAGCAGCTCATTGTTTCTACAATATGAACATGATAATGAATGAAGTGTAAAAAAGAAAGACAGACCTCATGCAGCAATAGCTTCATAATGCTTGCGGAAAATGCAGAATAACAGCTCTCAGTTTGTTCTAAGCTGTTCTTTGTTTCAATATGGAAATGAGTTTGGACTTTATGACCATAAAAGAAAAGCAAGTGCTCTTTTGAGTAATTCAAATATTACTCAAGGAAACTGTATTTTGCTGACATGTTTAGAAGATTTGAATGTGATCAAGTCGTGCAATAATAATCAAGTCTTTAGAGAACAATTTGAATACATCGTGACTACTACAAGGTTTGAAAAAATATTACCTGTCGTAAGTTTGTATAAATATTAATAAAATATCTTAGAATATAAGATAAAATTAATTCTGTCATATAACTCTGTTTCTTTAACAGCTTAAGTATCATTCCTTGTTTGGAAATCCCTATTACTTATATAGCTGTGTCATTAATCAATGTAGATCATGTATTTATGGCACAATCAATTATAATTGTTAATGAAAATTTCAGGAAAAATACATGTAAGATACACTCTTACAGGATATTTAATTTAATGTAGAGTACTATATGAAAAGTGAACTTTTGGACATTAGGAAGTAAGTTGGAGATACAAAAGTTTTGTTTGCAGTTCACAATGTATGCCTTAATTCCTTATCATAAAGCCTGGTCATTTTATATAGGGAAGTATAGTATTTTCTACACACTGTAATATGGTATTTCAGTTACTAAGGAGGTGTTAATGTGGCACTTCTTTTTTGCTTAATTATCATGTTTTCTCATTTGCAAAAATGAGGTGTGAGTAAGGAAACAGATGGTGGAACACAAAGCTGATGCTCAAGAAGAAATAAGTGAAGTGTCAACCCCACACTTATTCTTCTATTGAAAGATCTGTAAGGACTTTTCCAGAGCCAATGATCTTAGTGAACTGTAGGAATTTTGTACTCATGGGAACATAAAAATCATTAGGTCTTTTCCTTTAGGAGTTCAGAAAATAGAGTTGAGACCGAAAGCCATTGCTTCATGTTCCCAAACCCAGATTAGAAGAAATGCATTTCTTGTCTCCTCTGCTTCATACTTTGCTCAAGTAAAGTGGTGGGTAGTAGAAACTCCAGAGCTAAGTAACTGAGTCATTTGTTTTACTTCATTATCTTACTAGCTGCTGATTATGAAGAAAGAGTTCATCTTAGATGACCTAAAGGCACTAGAGTAGCCAGTGGTATAAATCATTGCCCAGTGAAATAGTTCTTACTTTTTGTATAGGATACAATTTGAGCTCTATAATCAATCAGAACAACAACAGAAAGTATAATAGCAAAACAAATGACAGGAGTAGATTAAAAGTTTTTCTTTTCATTTTATGTATGCTGCATCAAAATACTCATGAGAATATTCTTCAATAATTTATCATATGCATATATCTATACATGTATATAATTTTATTTGTATATATTTTAATGTATTTTAATTCAAGATGGATTATTTATATTTAATTTAGATGTATGATATTTTATCTACATAAACATCTGTTTAACATATGTGGACTGTGCCCTTAGTAGACAGAAGTAAATATCAGAGGCCCTTGAACTGTAGTTCAAGATAGTTGTGAGCTATTGAGATCAAACCTGACTCTTCTTGAAAGAGAAACCATTGTTGTTAATTTCTGCATCTTATCTTCAACCCCCCCTTTTCAGTGTTTTAAAAATAAAGGAACTTGTCATAAAAATTAAGATAAATCTAAAGTTATAATTCACACCAACTTTCCCAAGCACCTCACTGAGTACTTTGAAAAAATGGACCCAGATCCACTAGATTTATCAAATTAAGGTTCTTACATTAATAAACTATTGAGAAATCTTTCAATAAATGAGACATTTAGTATATGTCAGATTTGGATGATATATGTTATCATATCACATTATGGATGACTAATAATGCAAACATTACTGGAAAACATCTAAACCAGGAATCTCTGTCTTCAGCAGTATTAAGTCCAGTTTAACTTAGACAATGTACTTTAGATCATAAGATTTCAAGAGTCTATGAGGGTGATCATATCTAAGATTCTTAGAAGTATGGAATATGAACCCTGAAATGATCACCTCATGTAACCAGGCAAGAATTCCAATGAAGCAATGGAAACATCAACCAAGCCACAAAAACTTTGAACCACACAATTTTCCTGCCTACAAGATAAACAGGTATATAGAGGGAGCAGAAATCAAGGGAGTAGCCAGTGAATCACTGGCCCGCCTTGAGACCCATGCCATGAGAAAGAGACCATCACTGACACTATTAATGATTAACTGCTATATTTGCAGACAGAAACCTAGTATAATTATCCTCTGAGAGACTTTATACAGAAGCTGATGGAAACAGATGAATAGACTCACAGGCAAACATTAGTTGCTGTTTAATATTCTTGTAAAAGAGGAGAAGGAAAGATTATAGGGTATAGAGAGGTCAAGGGCACCACAAGAATGCTTATAGAATCAACTAACCTGGGTCATAGAGGATTACTGAGACTGAACCACCAACCAGAGAGCATGTAGGAGATGTATCTGGGTGCCCTACACATATGTAACAGATGTGCAGCTTGGTTTTCATGCAGCACCCCTAAGAGCAGGTGAGGGCTTTGACTGAGGTCAGAGAATTTCTATATACTTCTTTCTTAGCCTAGGCCTTGAGGTTTCTAGCCCCCATAAAATCTAAACTTCTCCAAGCCCAGACCTTGAAGCTTCGGCTTCCAGCCTTCCAGCCTCCATCAGTTAACCTAGGCCTATAATGTTTCAGCCTTTGAGATTGCTGGTCAGTAAACTCACCTTTTTTCTACCACTTTCTGAACCCTGGCTGACTGGGTCAGCTCAGCTGTTCTAGTCCAATATCCTCTCCAAGCTGACTGATTCAAATTGGCTTCTCTCAGCTTCTGGCTGGATTGCAAGCCTTGGAAAGACTGCCTCTGAACTCCACAAACTGAACTTCTCTTCAGTCCCTTGAACTGAATTAAGAACAACTATACTGAGTTCAAATAAATTGAACTGAACTCAACTCTCTCTCCCTTATTGCTCTTTAAGTTTCTTCTTTGACTTATATGTTCTTTGAGAGTTGAGCATATCTTATATCTGACTCATTCTGTGAAATCTTTCTCTGATTTGTCACTTTGTCTACCTCTCAATTAGATATCATTGTTCAGATTAAAGGTGTGTGCTAAGGGTGTGTTGCTGTTCAGGCAGTTCACACAGACATAGCAGGTCTTTGGATATGTTCAGTGAAGCCATGTTGCTAGATTAAGAATCCTCTACAGGAAGTGTCTTGATAGGAGAGGTAGCAATGTGGTTGATATTTGTTTTCTTGTCTTGATATTTATTGAAGTAGAAATTAGAAGGAGGCTAGTCATGTGAGTAGTTTACATCTGTAACCAAAGCAGAGCCAAGGCAGAAGAAACAGAAGCTTGGATGTATCTGGATTGGACTATACAGTGTCTCAAAAAATGAACAACAAAGGACAAAACAAATTAAAAAGAAAGAGAAGAAAGGAATTAGCACAGAAATTATCATTGTTATATAATGAAACTTCCTACTGGAGTAATTATTAACTTTCTAAAAACATGACGGTACAAGAACAATCAATATTGAGTAGGAACTATGGTTTACACTTTTATTTTTGGTATTTCCTAGAATAGCAGTAAGTAGACCAAGGTTTTTCTGTGTAAGTATGTGTACTTTTAATTAGTCTCAGCTCTCAGCGAGTGGACAGCATCAACAGTTCTGCTCCATCATGTATTGCATGGTTTATGGTATGTTACAGAAGTTTGTATATGTATTATGTACAGTATTTATAAATATTTCAACAGATAAATCATTCATTTATATGGTAATAGCCTTATCATGTGGCAGACCATTTGTGTGTGTGTGTGTGTATGTATGTATGTGTGTGTGTGTGTGTGTGTACATATATATATATATATATATATATATATATATATAAAATTTTCTTAAAGGGACTAAGAAATAGTTGATTTGTGAGACAGTTTGAGAGACTAGTGTCAGAGATCACAGACAGTTTACATCAAAAATCCATATTCCATAGTGGAAGCAATTTCTAGAATTTTATAAGCTTATACAACAAAAGTAAAAGCCATTAAAAAGGTATATTTTAAACAACTTGGTGTATCCAGCAGAAAGAAGGGTACAGCAAGATGTAGAAGATTTTATTGTTAGCCTAAGATACTATCTGAAGATATCCTTAGCTTTTGAGATACTGGAAAGTAGTAGTCTGCTATATTAATAAATTTCAAAAGTTTTTAATCTGGGAATTCTTACACCGAGGTAATGGATAGTAGTTGTCAGGGATATATTGGTGGAGGAGAAAACAAGATAAGGAAACTAGCTTTTGGACCTGGGGTATTCCAAATGTTTCACAGTATTGAAGCTGTAGTCAATGCATCAGTCTCTATACTCATTGCTTTTGGAAAGAGTTCCGATTACATCTCCATGCTCATTTTATTCTTCCCTCTTTTACTCTAAGTTTTCTTTTGTCTTATTTAAAACACCATTGTCATCTTTTTCAATATCTACAGAATTGGAAAAATAAATTTTCACCCCTCTTATATAAGACACAGCATTTTCATATTACTTAAATTATATTATCAAAGACCTAAATATCTATGAATTACCTGTCAGTGATGAAAATAAAATCATTATTCTTATTTGAATAATAGGATTAAGAATCCTTTTGAGTTAACCATTACATGTGTGATGTGTGTAGCTCCTTTATTCATATTTTCAATTACATAAGTTATTGGATAAGAGTTTGATAGATTGTGAAGTTGACAGGAGCATGAACCAAGCTGTATCTACAGCCAGAAATCTGAGAGTGATGGATGCTCATGATCTGCTTTCTTCATTTTGTTCAGTCTGGGACCCTAGCCCATGGAATATTGCACAACTTTTAATGAGGTTGCCCAACTCAATTAGTGGTATCTAGATAACCTCTCACAGACATGGTCCAAGACTTGATTCTTTGCTAATTTTAAATGCTGTCAAATTGGTAATCAACATAATCCAACAGAGCTCTTTTCTATAAATTTCTACTTTTCAAATGAAAAACAATGTGACAGTTATTTCAGGAGATTATTTTCCAGTTTAGATAGTTACATAAGGTATCACTTTAGAATTCTTGTGGATGGTTCATTAATAGATTGATTGTTTTCTTGAACTCATTGCCTTCAACTAATTCCACATTTGCCATCTCATAATGGGATGTTTTCTTAGAAGTGCTGCAAGTTCATAAATCTGAAAATCAATGCCCTGCTCTTTGAACAAAGATTTGCATGTTCTTAGTTTTACCATTTTCCCCTGTGCATCCTAAGCCTCCTCCTTTTCTTTTTTACATGCAGCTATTTAGCAATTTTTCAATTCCCATGAATTAAATAGCACTTATAAGCCAAGCATACTGAAGTTTATCTGCTATCACAAGATTTTCTCAAATTCCCAAGGATTACTGTGTATCTTAATTTAACTGTCTAATTGGTATCTAAATGTAAGATGCATAGTTCATCTCCAAATCTTATGTCAATACATTTCACTTATAACTTTCATAGTTCACATAAGGCCAATCCTACCCTTGGTTGCTCAAACCCAAATAATTTGAGTCAATTTTCCATCCACATGCAATATGAAAAGGTATCAAAGCAATTCAGATATTCGACATATTGCTTTTTGATACATGCTGAAAATCATTCTTCAGGTTTTTTTTTTTTCTTTCAAGGTCAGTAATTTCATTATCCTTACTCTTTTTAAAGAACCCCAAAGAAAATTTCCTGTACTATCTCTCTGATATCATTTTTACTACTTCAACATTGTTCACTATCCTACACACATAAAGCTTTATTGACCCTGGCATATTGTAAGCTTTCTCTCAGCTGGGCACCTTTACAACAATTTCATATAATACTTCTTAAAAATAACTAATTTTATGGTTTTTCAAGTTGATTCAAATGTCAGCTCTTTTCTTAGTTCTCAGCTACTGGCCTAGAACTATTAAAAATGGTCTATCTTCCCTTAGAATTTTTCATTTGCTTTATGAGTTCTTTTTCTTAAAGGAATATTCGACTTTTAATATTCTATACAATTTAGTTACCCATTAGATTTACTATGTGTTATATTGACTTTCTGATTGATTGAAATTAAGTCAATAGAGTCTCACTATGTGTCCTAGGCTGGGCATGAACTCACTAATTTCTTCTATAGCTTCCAAAGTGTGAAGATTGTGGATATATTCTTTTCTCACCTGAATTAATTAACATTTCTATTCACTTTACATTCCCATTACATCCCTCCCTCTTCTCCCAGTCACCCACTCATGTAACTGTTCTCCCCATCCACCACTCTTTTCTTATGATAAAGGAGAACCACCTCCACCCCTGTGGGCAACAACCCATCCTGGCGCATCACATCACTGCAGAATTAGCCACAGCCTCTCCCACTGAGGCCATACATGGTACCCAGGTAAGATAACAGGGCCCGCAGGTGGGCTCCAGAGTCAGGGACAGTCCCCCACTCCAGTTGTTGGAGAACTCACATAAAGACCAGGCTGCATATCTGCAATATATGTATGAGGGGCTTAGGTCCAGCTCATGTATTCTCTTTGGTTGATGGTTCAGTCTTTGGGAGAAGGATAAAGACACCAACACACTCTCAAAATATTTGACCCCAAATTTTCCCTGCCTACAAGAAGTACAGGGCAAAGATGAAAGAGAATGAGGGAATGGACAACTAATGACTGGCCTAACTTGAGACTCATCCCATGGGCAAGAACCAGTCCCCAACACTATTAATGATACTCTGTTATGCTTGCAGACACAAGCCTAGCACAACTGTCCTCTGAGAGGTTCCATTCAACTGCTTCCTGAAACAGATACCGAGACCCCCACAGACAAACATGTGATATACTGCATTACTTCTCCTGTAACAGGCACAGTCATTAACCTATATAAGATTATAGTTATGACTGTCTTGAGCCCTCTAAAAAGTAGTTAATTTAGTATTATTAGGATCTACAATAATTGGACACCAATATTTCTATCTATATCTACTATTAATTTCACTCTGCTAATAATATTAAAGTATACAGTGGTGTACATGTATGATAATTCTTTTGATTTCCTTATATAAATCTATTCCATATGAGTAATGTTCACTTACTAATAATAAAGGTTGTTGTTAGGGGTGTACTTTCATTAATATCTATAAAATATTGGGAGACAAACTGACTCACTCAAAGCCTATTGTGATCATTTAAATATCCATTAAAATTTTACTATAATCAATGAATTCTAGTCTTATATATTTTTAATGTCACACTCAAAAATCATTAGTAAACATAATGATCTCTTTTTCTATATGTGATAACACATTTTTGGTTAATTTTTGCTGTTTTATGTCTTTGCAGCTTAGTATATATCATATTTTAATTTCATGGAGGATCTCAACATACCTACAAGGCTAAAAATAAAAATTAGAGTAATTTGACTTTGTACATAGACTTGCTTACAAAACTCATTATTTTTTTATTCCTATATCCCATTACACAGAGAGACACAGGTATCACATAGCATAAATAAACGAATGCAATGTTTAAAAGATTTTACTGCAAAAATTAAGTATATTTTAAATAAAAATATTAGTATATTATTTCAGATAATTTTTATTCTATTTTTCTAAACAACTCAATTATTTTAATATTTTTTACAATGTGGTTTCTGTAAGAGAGAATAGAATGATTCTGGAGATATCTGCATACTAATATCTGAACATGCAAAAAAATAATCAATGAAGTCACCACATTCACAATCATCTAAATGAATGAATGAATGAATAAATAAATAAATAAATAAATAAATAAATAAATACTGCAATGAGATATTTAGGGATAAAGTTGTAAAAAAAAGAGGTGAAAGAGTTATACCTTTGAAATTTTACAGAAGTGGAGACAGAAATTGAACAACATAGAAGAAGACAGTCATTTCATGCTCACCCTTTAACAGAATTAATACTGAGAAATTTTCTATAATATAGAGAGTAACATACTGATTGAATATAATCCTTATCTAATTTTCAGTGACCTTCTTCCCCAAATATAAAACAACTATATTTCACGTGGAAAAATAATCACCAAAAATAGCCAAAGTAATCCTGACCGAAAGAACAAGGCTATAGTTATTATATTTGCATTGATACATTATGTTTCAAAGCTAGGGTAATAAAAGATTATGAAGCTAGAACACAACCATACATACAGAGAAATAAAATAAAGATCCTTGACATAGTTGCACACTATTACAGCTGCTTTACTTTTGATAAGGATATCATTAATAGACACAAAAGATAATAGAGCCTTTCGAACATTCTTTGTTGAGGAAATTTGGCATTCATATGCAGCAAAATGAAATGGTGTTCTTATCTCACATGCTTGACAAAAGTTTAATTTACAGTGGGATTAAGGGCTTAATGTAAGTTCTTTGAAACTGCTACAAGGAAAGACAGTAAAACATAGAAAGTTTTAGGAAAGCTTAAAGAATCCTGAAAAGCATTCACACTCACGTACATACTTGTGAATGAGTTGACTGCAGAGGAGAGAGTCTTGGAAAGTAGAAGAGCAGCAATGGTGTCGTTAGGGAATGTCAAGAGTGAAATCATCACAGTACCATGATACACTGGAAAAAAACATGACCCTACAGAATCCATCACTTCATATGTTGCATATGCACTAATATAAACAATTGAAAATAATGATGATGAGAGGCACACGTGGCCCCCACTGCTAGGTTGGGCTGTCTCCAGCCATATTCTGGCAGAGAGCATCATGGCCATTCACTCAGCTGGTGTTCAACTGCAAACAGTTTGTTGTTGTTGCTGCTGCTGCTGCTGCTGTTGTTGTTGTTTTTGCTTTTCTCTCAGTTGACTTTCTGTATCTTCAAAAGTCTTAACTTCCCCAGGTTTTTACTTCAATCTTGATTCCCACAAAACAGCTCTTACTTTCTTATTCTAAGTATAGTTTCGCTGTTTTTCTGATTTGTCAAGTTGTGTGAAATATACATGGATTCTGCTTGGCATATTAATTATCATAGATGCTTCTAGGGGTGATTACAACATTATCTATAGAAACTATTGTGTTTGTTGTTGTTCTTGTTTTATTTTTGTTTGTTTGTTTTTAACTTCTTGAAACTTCAAAAAGTTACTTCTGAAAATTCTTGGCATTTTCTAATTCAAATGTAAAATTCAAATTGCAACATTATAGAGGTAAATTTTATGATTAAAAATAATTGGTTTTGTAAAATGATCAACAGATAACAGATTTGGCTTTCCGTTAATAAAAATGTAACAGAAATAATTGTTTCTCTTTTTGACTTGTAATTGTTCTCCAAGTACAATTGATTCAGAAATATTGTGAATATTTTGTGTTAATTAAATCTACCTTAAATATATTAAATTCAAATAATGTATGATAGGTAGATAGGTCACTGAGTAAAAGTGCTTATTCTACAAGCCTGAGACATAAATTAAAATTCCCATAATTCACAAAAAAATCTAGATTTGTAGTACAAGTATTGCTAATCCTAAATATAAAGAGATCAGAGACAAACAGATGAGAACAGTAGAATCCCACAAGCTCAAGGGCACAAACAAACATTCTTTAGTGTCAGCAATGAATAATTTCTTCTGAGAAATAGAGTCAACTTAATTTTACTTTCTGAGCAAAATGGAGACTGAATACAAAGTGGCTACAGTTATGTTATGTTGAAAGGAGGAGTACTCAACCTGACTCCCACTACCACCTTAAGCCTGTACCTTATAGTCAAATAGTTGACTCCATGTCATCCTAAGAAGGAAGACCAAAATGTGGATGCTTCAGTGTTCCTTAGAAGGGTGAACAAAATACTCACAGGAGGAAATATGGAGACAAAATGTGGAGCAGAGACTGAAGGAAAAGCCATCCAGAGACTTCCCCACCTGGGGATACATCCCATATATAGCCACCATTGGACTGAACATGGGGTTTCAAATGGAGGAGTTGGAGAAGGGACTGAAGGAGCTGAGGAGGTTTGCAGTCCAATGGAGGGAGCAACAGTGTCAACTGACCAGAACAGCTGGAACTCCTGGAGACTGGACCACCAACCAAAGCATACAAATGGAGGAACCCATGATGTTAGCCACATATGTGGCAGAGGAGGGTCTTGTTGGCCATCAGTGGGAGAAGAGGCCCTTGGGCCTGAGGGTGTTTGCTGCCCCGGTGTAGGACAGTGCTAGGGAGGGAAGATGGGAGTGGGCATGTGGTTGGGGGAACACTGTCATAGAGGCAGGTGGAGAGGAGTAGGATGGGGGTTTCCAAAGGGGAGCCCTGGAAAGGGGAAAACATTTGAAATATAAATAAAGTAAATATCCAAAAAAAAAAAAAACCTCAAAAGAAAAACCAACAACAATAACAACTTAGGTGTTACAGCTTCTTGTTCCAATGTCTAGTATCCACACATAATCTTCTGGGCTCCTCCAAAGGGCTGGTGTCACTTCTCCAGCTCTGCCCTCTGTAACACTTTAAGCTCAGGTTGATTCACTCCACTGCCACTGGTATTCTCGGTGATCATCCCAAGGTAATGGCATTTCCAATACACTGGGGTATTCTGCTGCAACTAGGCTTCATCAGTAGCCTGTCATAGATTCTCTCCATGATACCAAGCCTCAAATCCTTTGCATGACCCTTTCAGTCCCAGGCCATAAATTACAGCTGAAGCTGAACCTTCACTAATGGTATTCCATGTCCTTTCACAGTGTCAAGCCTTAGCTGCAATTCATGACCCCTTCGTGCCTTCAAAACCAGTACTATCTGGGTGACTCTTACACATTACCAAGTACAGCTGCAGCATAAGACACAAACTTGGCTATCACTGGAACAGAGCTTCTTTGTGCTCTCAGAAAACACTTCCCACAAGATTTCACCACAGTGATGCTGGTCTCTTCTTAATCACCACTAATTTCTTAGATCCACCTAACCAGCATCATTTGTCCTAGTGGTCTCTTCTATTCTGGACTCTAAAGCCAGAGCCGTGTGTCCATAACTGCCAAGTTCTGCTGCTTGTTCTATTACATTATCACCATCTTTCTGTTTCCCAACTCCTTCACTGCCTAAGCTTGGCTATACTGAAACTTCCTCTGTAGACTGACTTTGAATTCAGATCTGCATGCCTGTCTCCTAAACACTGGAATTAGAGGTGTGGTCCACCAAGCCTGGATTTACTTTTTCTTCACCTAGAACTTGCTCTGTTCTTGGCTGGCCTTGATCTTAGAGATCTGCTTGTCTTTACCTCCTGGAATTAAAAGTTTGTACTACCATGCCTGGACTTAAACACTGTGTGGGATCTTGACCTAAGGTCACTAAATTGTAATTACGTACTTGAAATAACTCTTTTATTTCAATGTATATCCTTGAACACAGGATTCAGATCCATTTCATTTCCTGGTGTCCCATTAAAACTCAAACCATACATTTTATATTTTTCCTTTCTCAGCTTGCTATGCTTGTTTAAAATGCTCTTCATGAGGCTTAACCAGAGAACAAAGTCTATGAGACTTCCTTTGTCAATGCAATTAATCTGAGTCTCCTCAGCTTAGTCTCAGGTCGACTTTTCAGACAAGGGCATAAAGTAGCCACAATACCACAATAAACAGTCTCGTGGCCACACATAGAAATTCTCCACTGAAACCTATTGGGCCAGATCCAAACAATTAAAATCACTCTTAGTAACAAAGTCTTCCATATTTCTACTAGGATAGCCCATTAAGCCCCATTTTAAAGCATTCCACGGCTTTCCAAATCCTAAGTCCAAAAATTCAGTCTTCCAAACACAAAAGCATAGTCAGGCCTATCACAGCAATGCCGCAGACACTGGTACCAACTTCTGTGCTAGTTAGGGTTTTACTACTATAAACAGACACCATGCTCAAGGCAACTCTTGTAAAAACAACATTTAATTGGGGCTGGCTTACAGGTTCAGAGGTTTTAGTCCATTATCATCAAGGCAGGAGCATGGCAGCATCCAGGCAGGCATGGTGCAGGAGGAGCTGAGAGTTCTACATCTTCATCTGAAGGCTGCGAGCAGAATACTGCGATTTTTAAGGTTATCTTATTGGACAACTAACTTTAGACATTTTGAATCTTCTGGAAGTACAAAAGCATAAGCAAAGAGTTTAATTAGGACTTTCATATATAAATTTACCTGAATAATTAAGAGCAGGAGTAAATACATTGGGAGGTTGTAATTGTCTTTGTACCTTTAACTTTTACGTGACAAAAACTGGAAAAGTAATAAAATCTGCAAGACTTTCAAATTCAGTCATGTAAAAATAGTGTGTGTATATACAAGTCACAAATATATGCACATATAAATATATCTATTTTCATAACTACTGCATTTTCATAAATTTAGTGTATGTGACTGAATGAGTGAGGAGTGGGAGAAAGATTTGATGGAATTGCCTATGCAAATTGTTACTTTATCACTACTCTCTGCTGTCTTTAAGAGTAAATATGATGAAGTATTCATATAAATGTTAATAAAACAGAAAATACATATACATTAATTTTAGGTATTCAATTTTATTACCAAAGAAACTAAATCTATGAGGATAAATAAACTATTAAACTCAAATAAATTATCATTTACACATATTTTAGCAACATATCTTTAAGATATAGATAAGTTTGAAGACAAGCTTGATGGTTTTATAACAAAACAGTGAACTGTAAAATGAAATAAATTTGTATCCTACAGTCTTCTGTACAAAAGCCTAAGCAAATTCAACATGTAAAATTTAAGAAAGCTGATGATTAGTTATATATTCTGTACTTTGTAGCCTAATGGTAATTATACTATTAAACATCTTAATTTAAATACACATCATTTATAAAAATCTATTCCAGTGTACAGATGAACTGAATTCTTTGGAATTTTTTTATGGTACTATGAAATGGAAAAGTAATACATTTTCCATAAATATGAAAAATAAATGTTTTCTCCATTTGCAAATTTATTTTAGCCTCTGTGTAAAAATGAGAGTTAGAGGAGCTTACTCTTGGATTTATTGTGTATCTTCTTACACCTTTTCTCAGCAAGGTGAAAGAGCAGAGAAAACAGATGGGAAACAGCAGGTGCACAGCTTTTGATGTGAGAAACTCATTCCCAATGATGACACTATTACTGCTCAAGATGGAAACAATGACATGTAATTTAAGGTGAATAAGCAATAGAAATGCAATAAATCAAAGTGAGTGAATGGAATCTTAATTTCAATACTCAAGAAGTAACTCTGTGTTTTATGTGTAAGTGTGTGTGTGTGTGTGTGTTTGTTTACATATATTTATAATCCTAAAACTAAAGTTGAATACCTCTTTTACAATGTGTGGTTTGCATGGGAATGTCTTCCTAAGGCACAAATATTTGACCCTTGGTTCAAACTGGTGAGACTTAGGAAGTACAGTCATGTTAGAGGAAGTATGTCATTGAGGTTGGGGTTTGAAAGTTTAAGCCCTGGATCTATATGTAGTTCACATTCTTTAATTTGAAGTTTAGGTTGTGAGCTGTCAGCTTCCTGATACTGCTATTGTGATTGTTTGCTGTCATTGTTCCCTGCCATGCCAGACTAATATCCCTTTAGAACCATAATCCCAAATAACCTTTTTCTTCCATTGTTGCCCTAGTCATGTAGTATTATCGCAGCCACAGAATAATATCTAACACATATAAAAATAATTATCCTCATTTACTTATAAACAGGTATTATATTATTACATTAAAGATACAAATATATATGAAAACAATTTCACTTTCCACTTTGCAAGGCAATATAACACTTAAATAAGAAAGGCTAAAAATGATAGAGGCTACCAAAAGCACATGCAACCTCTTAGTACCATGTCTTCAACAGATATAGATAATTATATATGAAATATAACTATATGTAGTTAACTAGTATGTAAATCATGCACACAAATACACACATAAACATGCATTATCTTAATATCATTATACATCTAAAGATTAAGATGATAGGTATCTATTATAATTCATGGCAGTATACACCAGAGACAGACTTAATAACATATAAAATGCTATTAATATTTTCTTCATGACAAGCACAATGATATCCACATATAAAGTATCATTCCCTGGTTCAATTTCAACACCAGAGCACCTAGCTGCAATAAGCAGGCATATGCTATCTTTGGCTTTAACCTGAAATCCTCTCTCTGAACTAAGTGAGGTCATACATATTCTTCTTCATGGTGCAGCCTTGTAAGTTCACTTGATCCTCCCCTCAGTTTATCCACCTCAACTCCCATATCTAACTTGGTCACATTTCTAGTACCCTGGCTTAGTTTGGACATTATCTATCTACTCTGTTTCCAACCTCATAGGGTCTTTCCAGGACATCTGTGACTACTTCAAACTTCAGACTCCTACCTGACCACATTCTGTCTCTCTACTATGCCTGATACGATCCTCATTTCTAGAGTAAGTCTTCCTGATCTTCCCCACATTACACACTGCTCCCAGATCTACCCTTTAAGTTCCAAACGTTGACCATGATAGATATCATATACACTAGTCCAGTCCTTTGTCGTTCATCTGACATCATTCTATGTAAGCCATCTCTAGAAGCAACCTGAACAGCACATTTGAATCTTATATTCTCAAATAGCTCTAACTATGTCAGACCCAAAGCAACAAAAGAAATCCACATGTCTAAATCTTGTTGCAAAAATAAGATCTAAATGAAATATCAATTCAGATTGTGGCAGTTTGAATATGCTTGGCCCGGGGACTGGCACTATTAGGCAGTTGGCATTGTTGGAGTAAGTGTTGCCTTATTCAAGGAAGTGTGTCGCTGTGGGGGTAGGTTTTGAGAACCTCCTCCTAGATGCCTGGTAGCAGTTTTCTCCTGGTTCCAATCAGAACAAGATGTATCAGCAATTGAAACCAGAAGTTAATATCAAGGTCTAGGGTATTGCTCTGATAGATCTGACCATGGTTTTGTTTGAAAGATTGTGGATTTTTGGACTGTGGATTGGAAAGCCATGGAATGTTTTAAGTAGGACTTAATCGGCCATCTTTGTAGGAATATGGAAAACATTGATGCTGAGGGTGATTTGAACTCTGTAGATCATTCTTATAATGTTTTGGTGAAGAATGGTCCTGATTTTTAACTTTGTCTGAAGAGTCTGCCTTAGGCTAAGGTATTGACAGAGTAAGTCTCAGAAAAGCCCAGCATAGATTTTTCCTCTGGTTTACTCCCAGAAAGAGCATATGGACATGCATAGCAAGCTTAGAAAGGAAAAGTACAAAATGTATGGTTCAAGTAATAAAGGGGCACAAGAAAGAACAATGGAGCTGAATCCTACTTTCGAGGTGATAACCAGGTTAATGGAATGGTGATCTCAGGGCAAGATGCAACCCAGCTAAGCTTATTGTTTGTGGTTGCAGTTCAACAAGGAATAGTTATATTGTATTAGGTTATATTACCTGGTTATTGTATTCATTTGTACATTTAATCTGAGATGAACTAGAATCCAGAAATGGAGGTTGGATCTTTAGATATTCTAGATAGTGAGGCTAGAAAATTTGGACTTTTGGTCAGGATCTTGAGAAAAAGTGGCCATGAAAAGCTTAGGTCCAGGTATGGTGGCACACACCTTTAATCCCAGGAGACAAAGGCAAGGGGATTTCTGGGACAGAGCAAGTTCTAGGTGAAGTAAAGATTAAATCCAGGCATGGGTGGTACATGCCTTTAATCCCAGCATTACAGAGACACAGCCATGAAGATCTCTCAGTTCAAGGTCAAGGCAAGTTCCAGGACATCAAAGCTTAGACAGTGGAGGAATTTGAAAGTAGAAAGCTTGAGATAATGTAATAGAATGAGGAGGCATGTTCCAGCCCCAGAATGCTGCAGAATTTGGCAGCTTTGGCCATGTAGCTCTGGCTTTAGAGTTAAGAATAGAAGTGGCTAGTGGGACAATTGATGCTGGTTATCTAGAGCTCAGAAGTTAGCAGTGATTAAGAAGAGACCAGCGTCACTGAAATGAAATTTTCTGGGAAGTGTTTTCTGAGAGCACAAAGAAGCTGTGTTCCAGAGATAGCCCTTATGCTGCAGTTGAACTTGGTAATGTGTAAGAATTACCCAGGTGGTAATGGTTTTGAAGGGATGAATTGATCATGGAGAGCAGCTGAGGCTTGACATGTGAGAAGCCAGCAAAGAACAGTGATGAGGGTACAACCTCAGCTGCAGTTGACACCCCAGGACTGAAGACGTCATGCAACAAATTATGAGGCTCGGGACCATGAAGGTAACCTATGAGAAGCTATTGTTGGAACCTAATTTCATGAAATATCCCAGCATTTTGGAGATGCCAATACTGTGTGATAATGACCAAGAACAGCAGTAGAATTGGAATGGAGTCAACCTAGAGTGCTACAGAGGGCAGAGCTAAAGAATTTACCCAAGATATACTTTTGGCAGAGCCCAGAAGATCATGTGTGGATCCCAGGTATTGGAACAAGTAGCTATGAAGTTCAAATTGCCTTGGAAACCCCAAGGTGTTAGAGATAATAGAGTCTTGGGAAACCTGCCAAGGAAAGCTGCTATCAGGGAGTGGAACAAGCCAAAGAGAAAGAATTGTGCTGCGGTCCATAAAGCAGAAAAGGGGTTGGAGATATTTGAAGAGAGCTTTGATGTCAAACATGGAGATGCAGTGTTTAGAGTTTTCTCAGCTTGCTTTTGGTCTTGATTTAGTAGAGTATTTCCTCAGCACCACATTTAGGAATGGTAATGTATAGCCAGTGATGTTGGAGATAAGTGATCCACTTTTTTATTTTGATTTTAAAATGGATTACAGTTAAGTAATTAGATGACTCTCAAAAGAGATTTTGAACTTTGGACTTTTAACATGTCTGAGACTATATAGACTAGGTATGGGCCCACAGACTGGTGTGTTTGAACAAGCCTATCCGGAACAGGGTGTGGAATGTCTTTGTTTGAATATGCTTGGTCCAGAGTCTGGCACTATTAGGAGGTGTGGCGTTGTTAGAAGAAGTATGTCACTGTGGAGGTAGGTTTTGAGACCCTCCTCAGAGCTGCCTGGAAGCTAGTCATATCCTAGTTCCAAACAGAATATGCTCAGCTCCTTCACCAGTAGTACGCCTGCCTGGATGCTCCCATGCTTTCTGCCTTAATGATGAAGGACTGAATCTCTCAACCTGTAAGCCAGCCCCAATTAAATGCTACCCTTTATAAGAGCTACCTTGGTCACATTGTTTCTTCACAGCAGTAAAACCATAATTAAGACACAGTATCACACCAGAAGCCCCTAACTATCAGTCTCACAGACAATTATACCTATGAGCATTACCTAGATAAACACCAGGACATCAAATTTAAAAGAAAAGTCATTAGTGTTATCAAAGAATTCAAAGATTTAAAACAAAAAACAAAGGAACTTATCAATGAACTTAAGGAGAAATAACTTAGAGAAAATGAATGCCTTTGTAATATTCAACAAAACAGAAATGTGAAGATGACAGAAATATGAAAAATAACTTAGGATTGAAAAATGTAATTCGAAAAATTTTGAAACTTTGAAGGATACAAAAGCCAAAATATAGGTAGAATTGAAAAACCAATAATTCAGCTAGCAAATTCAAAGGGAAGCCTTGACAATTTTAATGAATGAAACTGCTGAAAAATATCAGGACTTGAAGTGAAGGTAGAGAACAACAAATAAGTGAACGAAAGTAATATGAAAAATTGAATTCAAGGCAAAGATCATTCAGTATATGTAGTTCATCACAAAATCACCAAATCTTTGAATTATAGACATAGATAGATGATAAAGAATTCCTGGCCAATGGCCTAGACTGGATCTTCAACAAGGTCATAGAAAAAAATTTCCAACAAGCTAGTAAAAAACATATCCATACAAAAATAAAGTACACAGAATATCAAATAAACAGGACCAGAAAAGAAAATTTCTACTACATCATATTTAAAACAGTCATTGCACATAATAATGAAAGATTGTCATATACAACCAAACCCTATCAGAATAAAAGTTGTTTTTGTGTTGAAATCTAGGAACTCCAGAGGACCATAAAAAAGTACATTCCAAGTTTGAAAATACCATAAACTCTAAATTATATTAATATACCAACAAAACTGTCTTCCATAGGTTAAGAAGGAATAAATATTTTCCATGATTACAAAACCTAAAAAGCCTAAAGAATGTATACCCAACAAGAGAACCTGATGAAAACACAAAACAAAGTATTTTGGAATGAAGAAAATAGTGAGCATATCCCTACAAACTGGAGAAAAAATAAGAATATATAATTATTAAAACATAAAGTACCACTGAGAACACAGCAATGGTAAAAGCTAAATCAGTACAAATTGAAACAATACAATGATAAAGTCTTACATAAAGTAGGACCATAGTAAACATAAACGAACATAATAAAAGTTATGTCTGAACAATCCCCAGCTAAAGTATTTCTGAATGGTGACATCCTAACCAAAAAGATGTGGATGTCCACTATTCTCACGCCTCTTCATTACTGTGCTGCAAGCACTAGCTGGAGTTTGAGGTAAGTCAAGGCAATAGAAGAAATGGCAGGTAGGAAAGAAAGTCAAATTGCCATATGAACAGGTGATATGATATATATTATATACTAGCAATCCAAAAAATTTCTGTGAAAAATTGAACATTTGATAATAAATTTCACCAAATTGCAGATGATATGACATTATGTGTGAGAGATATAAAAAGTCTTAAAAAAAAGAAATCTCCCAGTAATGGTAAACAATTTCAGCATTGTGGCAGAATAGAGAATTAAATTTCAAAACCCCATTCACAACCCTCAAAGTGGATAAAATATCCAGAAATAAACCTAACAAAGGATGGAAAAGCCTCTAGAATTAAAATTGAACTCCTCAAGTAGATTAGATAGAGAAAGATATTAGAAAATGGAAAGTTTGCCCGTGGATGTAGATTGGTAGAATTACTATTGTGGTCATGATAATTCTACTAAAAGCTATTTGTATATTCAATTCAGTCCCAACCAAATTCTCCATCTCATTTTTTTTTTTTTAGCGAATAGAAAGAAAACTTAAAATTTATATGTAACTCCATCTTCAGGCTGACGAGTTCTGTTGGAGGATAGAGGTCACAGTGTAAGTGTACTAAGTCACAGACATGAACATGTGGTCAGTAAACAAGTCTTGTTTAAACTCAAACTGATTAAATTCCTCAGTTTGTATAGGCAGTTAATTTATTTTGGATTTTGAAGCCATTAAATAATTAATTGTATATGATGCCATTTATATATATTAAATGTATGATAATTAGTAAAAAACTTAAGTGTTCAATGTGCTCCTTTATTTTTATATTTCACCAAACACTCTATCATTCACATATTACATAATTTTTGCAGTAGTCTTATAACAAACCACATTTTAAAAAGCTTACATTGAAGCAGAGATGATGGTAATGATGGTCGAAAGGAGTGAATTGGCCTGAGACACGGTAATGCCATTACCGGCTGCAAATGAGCAGTTCAGGAGACCAGGCCTGAGTTTCTACTTCCCAGAACTGGACATGTCAGTTACTAGAACAACCACAAGCTTATGTTAATGGGACCCCTTCCCAGCTAGCAAAAGGAGAGTTAGCCAAGCTTGCTAAAAGCTAACCCCTACTTGAGAAGAAGCAAAAATAGTCATGTACTCTAAAGCAAGACCCTAACAAATCATAGAATTATCCAGTCCCCCAGAGATAGAACCCACCTTCCCCTCCTTAATGTTCCTTTTCTTGTTTCTTTTTTTTCAAATCTAGCCAAATTCCATCCCTTTGGAATTTATTCAATAAATGTTCTTTGCTTTTACAGGGTATTTGAGTCTGGGTTATCATTCTTTAGCAACTCATGGATCCTAAAATTGGTTCCATGAAAGGGATAGCTCTGTTTAAATTGATTCATCCTTTTACTTACTGCTTCACTGTACTTATAGATTATTGACAAATATTTTAATTTGATATAATAAGAGGTATTTTAATTTATTATTTTTAAATAAGTATAAATTCATTGTTTGACAGTTTTAGATTCTACATGTTTCTAAAGCACATGATGAGCTGACATATAAATAATTGTAAAACTTTATATCTCAATGTGTTAAAGATATGCTTATAGGCCCCTTCATTACCAAGAAATGTAAGAGGAAATTTCTTTTCCTCAGATATAGATGTATTTCATTTTTTCATGAACATTTACTTCATTTTGCAAATGTAACATACATTTAAAATGAATCATACTTTGTATACTTCAGCTGTTGATTGTGTAAGTTTGATTTATGCACAGGAGCCAGAGACAAATATGTTTCTGAATAGTGATCCATTTTTATAACAAGGTCATACTCATCTTTAAATGTCTCGGAAACAAATGGAAGAGAAGTTGCATATTGTTTAGTAAAACTTAGGTATGAATCTGGCTTACTTATTTTAATCTTGTGTTATTTGAAGAGAAGAATATACAACTAGAAAACATATCTCAAAATTTTCTCTGTACCATATTAACTCATATTTCATGTCAATTTTTATCAAATGTTTGGGTCATATATCATTGTTAATTTTTACTTATTAAAAATAGAAAATTTATTTGTTTGCTCTTTAAGGGCTTTTACCTGTTTGCCTGTGTTTTCCTCTATTTCTTTAATGGAATTATTTGTATCTTCCTTAAAAGCCTTTCTCATCTTCATGAGATGGGATTTAAGGTGAGAATCTTAATTTTCAGGTGTGTTAGGGTATCTATGGCTTGCTATAGTACTAGAACTGGGTTTTGATGGTGCCAAATTGCATTGGATTCTGTTAATTATGTTCTTGGGTTTGCCTTTTTGCCAGCCAGCTGTTTCTATTGGTGGAAGATATAATGGTATATATAAGCGACACCAAAAACTCTACAAGGGAACTCCTACAGCTGATAAAATCTTCAACAAAGTAACTGGAAATAAAATTAAGTAATTAGTAGCCTCCCTTTATACAAATGTTAATAGGACTGAGAAAGAAATTAGGGAAACAACACCCTTCACAATAGCCACAAATATTACAAAATATCTTGGTGTAACTCTAACCAATCAAGTGAAAGATCTGTATCACAAGAACTTTAAGTCCCTGAAGAATGAAATCAGAGAAGACCTCACAGGATGGAATGATCTCTCCTGTTTATGGTTCAGTAGGATTAATATAGTAAAAAAGCTCATCATCATCCAAAAGCAATCTACAGATTCAATGCAAACCCCATCAAAATTCCAACACGATTCTTCACAGAAATAGAAAAAGCAATTTTCAACCTCAAATGGAAAAAGAAAAAGAAAAAAAGAAAAAAAAAGAAAGAAAGAAAGAAAAGAAAAGAAATCCTCAGTATAGCGAAAACAATTCTGAACAATAAAAGAACTTCTGGATGAATCAACATCCAAGACATCAAGCTGTACTACAGAACAATAGTGCTATAAACTGCATGGTATTGGTACAGACACAGAGAGGTTAATCAGTGGAATATAACTGAAGACACAGAAATAAACCCACATACCCATGGACACTTGATCTTTGATAAGAAAACCAAAAACATACAGTGGGAAAAAAAAGAAAGCATCTCCGCAAATGGTGCTGATCTAACTGGAGGTCGGCATGTAGAAGAATGCAAATAGACCCATATTCATTACCTTGCACAAAGCTCAAGTCCAAAGGTTAAGACTCTAAGATTAATAATTAACAAATGGGACTTCATGAAACCAAAAATTTTCTGTAAGGCAAAGGAAGCTGGTAATAGGACAAAAGAGCAGCCTACAGTGTGGGAAAAGATATAATTCATTAACCTAAATCTGATAGAGTGGTAATATGCAAAATTTATAAAACAAACTCATGAATTTAGATTCCATAAAAACAAATACCCAGTTAATAAATGCAGTATACAGGCAGAGAATTCTAAACAGACAAGTCCAAATAGCCTAGAAGTACTTAAAAAATGTTCAATATCCTTAGCCTTCAGGGAAATGAAAATCAAAACCATGCTGAGATTCCACCTTGCGCCAATTAGAATGGCTAAGTTAAAAAACTCAACTGAGAGCAGATGCTGGCGAGGATGTGGAGGAGGAGCACTCCTCCATTGCTGGTGGGTTTCCCTAAACAGATGAATGGATACAGAAATTTGGTTCATCTATACTGTGGAATGCTATTGAGCTGTTAAATATAAGTATATCATTAATTTCACAGGCATATAGATGGAACTAGAAAATTATCACCCTGAGAGTCATTACCTAGACACTAAAGGACATGCATAGCATATTCTCACTGATAAGTGGATAGTAGCCAAAAAGTACCGAATATCCTTGATATAAGAAACAGAACATAAGAAGTTTAACAAGAAGGAATGCCCAGTTGAGGATGCTTCAATACAACTTAGTAGGGGGAACAAAATAATCAGGGGAGGTAGAGCAAGAGAGGGACTTGAGTGGGAGAGGGGAAAGGGAGGGGGAAAACGGGAAGGATCAGATATGGTGGGGAGACAGGAAAGAAGCCCAGAGGGCCAGGAGAATGAATGGACATATGCAGCTGATGGGGAGTCCTGGGGTAAACTCCTGAAAGTCCCAGAGACGTCTGGGCTCCTTGACCTAGAGAGGCACACGGGAAACAATGGGGACAACCTTAGCAGTTGGCCTAACAGTGGGGAAATGGGACCTGAAGAGACCACCTTTAGTAAAAAGTGCCAACCCATCTTCAATATTTTCGACCCCAAATTGTTCCTGTCTTAAGGAAATGCAGGATCAAAAGTGGAGCAGAAACAGAAAACATGGACAACCAGTGACCAACCCTACATGGGATCCATCTTATGGCTTGGCAACAAACCCTGGCAATAATACTGATGTTCTGTTGTTATTGCAGATAGGAGCATAGCATGACTGTTCTCTGAAATGCCCTACCACCCCCTTACTAAGACAGATCCAGATACTCACAGCCAAGCACTGGACTGAGGTCCGGACCCCTATCTTTGAGTCAGGGGAAGGATTGAAGGAACTGAAGGGAATGGCATCCCTACAAGAAGACCAACTGGTGTCAACTAACCTGGACCCCTGGGAGCTCCCAGAGACTAAGCCACCAAACAAAGAGCATACCTGGGCTACTCCATGGTCCCTGGGGCATATGTGGCAGAGGCCTGCCTTGTCCGTCATCAAAAGGAAAGGATAAACTAAATCCTGTAGAGACTTGATGCCTCAGGGATGGAGATGCCTATGGCTTGGGGGGGGGGGGGTGTACCCTCTCAGAGGCGAAGGGGAAGAGGAATGGGGAACAACTATGTTGGGGGAAAGGGTGGAACATTTGTTATGTAAATACATGAAATAATTAATAATAAAATAGAAAAAGTTAATTGAAAAATTCTAATGAGTTACTGGTGCTGACATTTTACAGTTTCTCATATTTTTTCCTAGCTTTTCCTGATATAAGCTCAGTAGGGAAATAGAGCCATTCAGTGGAGCCTGCTAAACCCAGCAAGCCTGTAGACCACTTAGAATATTAAAATACTCTCAATAGCAAAAGACAAATGTAGAGCAAGTTCTGACAGCCTCCAACAGTCTAATTAAAAGGCCGTTTCCTATTTCCTATTTTACATCGCAAGATCACACTAGATAAAAATTTGCTACTTACATATCATCTTGGTATGAGGAGATTAGATAATGAATGAAAATGTACAGTTTGTTACAAGAAATTTTACTGGCTTCAAAGGGTAGAATGAACATCACAAATCAGCCGTTCACACTAAGATAACTTTGGAAGAAGTTTGAAGGCATTTAATTAGGGCCAAATGTAGAACTCAAAAATGTGCTTTAAATTCATAGTGGAAAGTTCTAGCCCCCCATCCCCAAATCTTGTTAATAGTCAAGTTGTATTCCCTGACTAAAAAATATTCAAAGTATCACATTTATTTAAATCCATTAAAACCAGTAATGATTATTTTAGATCATATAAAGAAGTTTATCTTCAAGAAGAGACTGAAAATTATCCATTTAATTAATGTTGACATCACAAACCTAGGATTTCAAAATCGTATGGAAGATCTAAGACTATAGAAGATTTACTATCCTTTTATAAGCCATGTAGGAGGCACAGAAATATTGCATATCTTTAAAATACAAAATAACATCAATTTATTTTGCTGCATAGTAATATTTGACAGTTTATATAATATTTATTGTCTTTAATTCCAAGATGTATTTTCATAATAGCAGTATCTCATAATTTCATTTGCTTTATATATACTATAGTGTCATTATTTAGGAAACAGAAAAACAAAAAAATACATAAATAATAACATCAGGGAATGTATCAGCAAAGAACTCATTAACTTTAAAGATTTGTTTGATTTATTTAAAGTGGTATATCATTTTTCATATGCAAATAAATTATTGACATCCTTGCATGTTATTATTTTGTGGATACCCATAAGGATTTCACATTTATGTTTTTTTTACATCAGTGGCAGTTTAAACACCATTATATTTTTTCGAATGTTTAATCATTGTGGTTGTGCTTTTAATTATCTACTGAAGTGTGTGTGTTACGAGATTTGTCTTGATGTTGTAACATTATGAAAAGTAAGGACCAACAAAAGGAAGTTACAACACAGGGAGACTATCCTTGAAGCGGGGCAGACCGACTCCTCCTGTGCCTTTTCTTTCTCCTCCGAATCTTCCTTCTCCTCTTTCAACCCATTCACCTCCCTCTTGTACTTCTCTCTTTCTCCCTCTTATCCCCACTGCCCCATTCCCCCCTGCCCTTTCCTCTCCCAACACTTGAAAGTTTCAGAAAAAGTTTATGTTTTCTCTGCCCTTATATCAGCTGGTAAAAAGAAAGAAAAATTCAATTTTGCTTCACAGTTTGTATTTATATTTTAAAACTCCATGTAAAACTTGGAACTCAATAACAGATATGCTTTCTCTTATTTTATTTTTTCATGGTAGCAAGTCATGGATTAGGAAATTGGTTTCCTGGGTGAGTGGGGCTTGTAGAGGAATCTTGAGAGGTAGAGGATGGGTTTTGTTGGTTGGTCGGTTTTCCTTTTCCTTTTGTTCTTTCAAAGATATTCAGCCTGAAAAGGACTCATAATTCTTGAGTTTCTCCTCACATTTTGCTCAAACAAGCCAAAAATGTCAGATTGTGCTATGGAGCATTCACCTATGGGATAACACACAATCTCCATCTACATCAATCATAAAATACAGGCACCATTTTGGCTAAGTGTGCTGCTAGGTAGCCTTCTTGGTGTTCCAATTCATCCTTTTTGCAAAAATAAATTGACTTGCCAAATTATGTTTACTTTTTTTTCATAGTCTCAGTATAGCACTGAAATTAATCTATTCTAAAAATGTCAGCCATTTAAATTCCTTTTAATAAAAACTCCTGTATAAGAGAGAGAGAGAGAGAGAGAGAGAGAGAGAGAGAGAGAGAGGTGATTTATCAAGGATTATAATAACACATTTATTTAGCTTGTTTTAAGTAACTCACCTTCAGACAACACTGCACTATCTTTACAGAGTTTATCACAGTTGAACTATTAGTTGTGCCTACCAAAAAAAAAAAGTAGGTGGAGACTGAACCACAAATCTTCCAAGATATTTGTGTACAGTTCTTCCCTAATTGCATATGGCTTCAAGGATTCCTATGGTGCAAAGGTGTATAACCTGAAGACAAGGAGTTTAATCAAGGTGGTTAATAGGAGGTTGTGCGAAGACTTTCCAGTGTAGCCCACTGGGATTCATCCTTGTTCCTTTCTGTAACTTCTCACCCATGATCTCCAAGTTCAATAAATTCATGATTCCCTTAGGAACAACTTAGATGAAATCTAACTGTTATTTAAGTAGGATATTATAAAGGGTAGGTAGCTATTGTTTACATCATAATATGAAAGTAATTCTTGCAACATGGACCCTAGAGAAATGAACTCAAGGTTTATAACATTACAAATGAAAATTATTCCATTCATATTAATGGTGAAACATATTTCAGCTTTGTTAAAATCACAGTATATAAACAAGTTGTCAATCCTAACGATATTGAACTGAGAAACCTAGGAATACTGCAGTATATACCCCTAATTTCAATCTTCTTTACTTTTCTAATTCTTGATCAGTTAGCAACAATAGGATTATGAGAAAATATGACTTGAAATATAAAATGAGGTTGAATAACTTTTTCTGAAAAATTATATAAAACTCGTCCATTGCTAATACCCAATTATTTGTAAAATACTAAACAATTGCCCAAGTAAATATATACAAAAGCAAACAAAATTGTGCAAAGTAATTCTCTGTGATATAATTAAATAAACAAAAGTTTTTATTTAGAAATTGGATAGTAGGTCTGATGGTTAAAAGCACTTGTAACCCATGTGTAGGATCTGATTCAATTCCTGCACTTTCATGGTGGTTTAAAAACAACAGTAACTCAAGTTCCAGGGGTTCAGATGCCATTTTCTGATTTCCACAGACACCAAGCACGAGTGTGGTGCTTCTAGACTCATACAGGCAAATCATTCCCACAGAGAATTAAGTGAATAAAATACCTTTTTATTTAGAAACATTACTAAGTAGCCAGGTGTACTGGTTTGAGTATGACCAAGTGGTACTAATAGGATCTATGGCCTTGTAGTAGTCGTGGCTTTGTTGGAGGAAGTTTGTCACTATGAAGGTGGGCTTTGTGACCTTTCTCCAAGCTGCCTGGAAGCCAGTCTTCTCCTAGCAAACTTCTCAACTCTTCCCACGACATGCCTACCTCAATGCTGGCATTCTCCCACCTTCATGATAATGGACTGAACCTCAGAACCAGAAAGCTAGCTCCAATTAAATATTGCTCTTTGTAAGAGTCACCATGGTCATGGTGTCTCTTTACAGCAATGGAAACCAGATAAGGTGACACAGGTCAACATATGTTACTTACTAAGCATATATCTGGCTAGCCACAGTTATACAAGAAGACCTTGTTTTAAAATATTTTTAAAATAAATAATACATTAAAGTACAATTAAAAATGTATCCATAGTTTTGTATGTGAGGATAAATAAACTTTAATTATTTCTTTGGAATCAGTAAACTATATTACTATAATGAATTACACATAAAGAACTGAAAAAACTTTTTCCACATTGTATTATACTATAAATATTAATTAAAAGTTTTCTTATCATTTTTAAGTGTAAGACCACACTCTATGTGTTTTCACTAACAGCTTTCTAAAACGTTATATTTATGTCAAGTTGTTGCTTCCTGTATTATATTGGGCATAAAAGAAGTATGAAGTATTTGATTCCTCACTGTAGAGCACTTTGGCATAGGACTTGAGTGGCCAATTATCAGAAAAATAAACCATGCTAAAGAAGACTGTATTCTTGCATGTTCCTGAATATATCTTTTCTTTTTTCTGTCAGATACACAGAGAATATACCTACAAAAAGATTAAGTGCTTGTTCCAGATAAGGAACAATATATCTACTCAATCCAAAACAAGCTTCTGCCTCTTTTCTTTTTATTCTGGTTCACAGCACTTACAACAGTATGAAAAGAAAGCAGGGAGTAGTCATACTAAGTAAACTCCAGTAAAATATCAATTGAAAAAAAATTTAAGATTTCTTTCAAATATCTTGCTGGAGGAATAAAATACATTTTCCTAGTATATGTGTATTCAGTCTTAGGAAATTGTTATTTAGACACAATGCATAAGTAGCAGAAGTGTTTGTAAATCTTACAGCTTGACAACATAGGAAGTTAAAAATAAGTACCACAATTTTGAGACTTTTTACCCAACTGTATTCTTATGAAAATAATTTTTAGAATCTTATATTTTTTAAAGCGAATATTCATAAAAAAGTTTAAGGCATTGTTTTTTCTAAAAGGTTTATTGATTAAAAGTCGGTCTCTTAAAAGCAGTAGAAGATTGATACAGGGAAAGATTGCTTGATTATAATTGATAAATATTGAATCACAAACTGCCACCACTGTTACACAAATGAGTAATCTTGATCAATAGATGTTTGAAGGGATTAGCAGAATGTCTAGGAACATACTGATATTAGGCAAATGCAGCCTTGGTTACTCAACCAAAATACTTTCTCATTTTTTAGTATCCATAATACAGGGCTGGATCTCTATATAATAATAGCATGTTGAATTCACAGATAGACATGCATATTCACCCCAATTGATGATTCCTGAAAACCTGTGTCTGAACTCTGAATTTCCTCCTAGAAAGATGATACAAAAGGCATTAGTTTATATGAACTAGTGCTGCACAGTATTTATGTTCACAATGTAGTCTTTCTTTATCCCTCAGAGGGAGGTGGATTCAAGGTCATACTCATGACTTTACTGTAGTGTTGGATAATTGAAATAACATGAGTAAAATAATAAAGTGCACAATAAATTACAAAACAAGCAATGCTTTAAGGAATCATAGTTGTGAGTTTAACCTCACAGCTACTCACCAGCAACTTCTCTTTATTATCTCATGTTATTCCTGTTATGACCTCATTGTAAATCACTGACTTCCAAAAGTAAATAATGTATATTGCACGAAGTAATAAAGATATTTTAGTAAATGGTTCGATGAGTCATCATATCTTAATCAGTAAATTTTTTCCTAGCTGACACTGTATGAAATTTTTACAATTACAGTAGCCTTAAATCTAATGCCAAAAATGTACTCAAATAGCCATTTTAAGACATTTTAAGACATGCTTTGCCTTGACATTCACATTTATATAACCACAAAATGTTTAGAACATTCTATAAAACATAATCAAAGAACATACATAAAAAATTGCTTTTCACACACTTATAAAAATCACAGTGTAATGGTATACAAAAGTCTATACTTTAATTTAATCTATGTTATATCAAAATATGATACTTTTATTAGACCCTTATTTTTTCTGTAATATCAACGAATAGACCAATTACAGTAAGATTAGCTTCTCTGTGGAAATAATTTCTACATCTAATTAAGATCTAGTTGATATTTTCTTTTTTGTCACATAAGGAGAATAGGAAATCTTTGATTAAAATGAAGATTTCTGTATGAAAGGCAGTTATGACACTAAAAGCATTTCAATAAATCAATAAAATGGGAATACGTGCTAGATGTAAGTCAGTAAGTTTTGTGATACAATTTATTTGCAAACAAAACTTCAATTCAGAGAAAAGTACATGCAAATAGCTCTATTAAGCTTAATCTTGATTGAAAAGAGAATACTTAAGGAAGTAATGAAAATTGAAGTGCTTCTTTAATTATCTGCATGAATTACTTAGCCATCAGTATTTTAAAAAAAAAAAAAACAGTAACGTGTATTGGTTAACAATGAAGTGTTTAAGCAAGACAACATAACTAGGCTTCTATTGAAAGTCTTTGCAAAACATAAAATCATATCAATATTTGGTGTAGGAATCATAGTGCAGATGAATCTATTCCATTTTCTGTAACTAATACAAGATGATAGAATGGTGGATAATTAAATAGTATAATATTCCTAGAATTATTTAAAATACCCAAAGCAAATATTTAAAATCTGATGAGAATATAACTTAATATTCTTGAAATTTAACATGTAATTAATTTTAATATAATTCATTATATTAGGGATGAATTAATACAAGTCCACCATTAATAACTTCCATTTGGTCCTATAAATTATATAAATTCAAGAACTATAAAAGTTAAAGCATAGTCTAGAAGGAGCTCCCAATAAATATAGTAAAGTACTTGATTACTATAAGCTTAAATTAATTTAGATTATCATAGTATGTTTTCATTTGTATGATTTTAAACAGTGGAAATATTAAATTATTTTATGACTCTTTGAGTGAGTATATTTCTTTTCAGGGAGCCACAATGATGTGGAAATGTAACTAGCCTCAAAGGAAATTCAAGAGTCTGTGAAATATTTTATACATAAGTAAATGGCCCCTCATGGCATAGTGTTATACACTACTGCACCTGTACCCTTAAGTATAATGAATCTACTTCTCAGAATGAAGAAATGTTTCAGAAAATCCATACCTGCCTTTTGTCTAACTCTCTTCACTGACTGAATGTTAATAGTAACTTCTATTAATGTGTGTATTTATTAAAATTGAAGAAAAATATTGGTCAATTATTTATTTATTTGCTTATTTTTATTTAAATTACTTTATTTATTGACATTCCAGTCGTTGCCCCCCTTGGTTACCCCTCCCACAGTTCCTCATCCCATTCTTCCTCCCCCTTGCCTCCAAGGGGTGCCCTTCCTCCCTCCCACCAGGCCTCCCCATGTCATAGGCCTTGTCTCTCAAAGAGTAAACACATCTTCCTCTGAGGCCTGACCAGGCAAACATCTGCTATATATGCGCCAGGGAACTTGGACCAGTCATTGAGTGCTCCTGGTTGGTGGCTCAATCTCTGGGAACTCCTTGGGTCTGGATGAGTTGAGACTGCTGGTCCTCTTCTCCATTTCCGCTTATTCAATTCTTTCCCTAATTCAACCATGGGGAACCCGGACTTCAGTCCAATAGTTGGCTGTAAGTATAGGCAGGCATGATGAGACCTATTTCACTGACAGGAAAACAGAGAGGGGACCTGTCTCTAGATGAGTCTTTTGTCCACTAAAAAAAAATGTCAAGCTGGAGGCCAAAGCCCAGTGTCCCAACTCAAAGCAGGGAGGCTCCATGAGCTGCAAGCTCTGAAAGAAGATGGCCAGTGCCAAGGTAGCCTCAGTGCCAGTACCAGCCACAGGATGCTGGGTCTCCAGTTCTGTGCTAGTCCGTGTCCCCAACAACAGGTAACCACAGTCACAAGTGCACTCATCAGAAAATGGGCAGCTGCAGCTTAACCCTCTGCTCATCTAGATACTGTCGAGAGGGCTGCAAGAACAAATCTTAGGATGCAGAGAAGAAATGCCCGAAGAAGCCACAGTGCAGCAGTGTTGAACACCTATGGAAGAAGAGTCTCTGGGCCGGCCATGCCCTCACCAATTATTTATTTTTTGAGATTAATATAAGTACATCATCTCCCCTTCCTTTTCCTTCTCAAACCCTTCCCAAATACCCATCCTATCATTTTCAAATATAAAGCCTTTAAAATTTACTATATATATATTTATGAATACAGTATATAAATAAACTCCTAAATATATAATTACAATATCCTCAGTCTGTATAATTTAAGTGTATTCATATATTTAAGGCTGATATTTGGTATTAGATTACCAATTGATGTGCTCTTCCATGGGCAAGATTATCTCTCCTACTTTCAGTATTCCCTAGCTTTTTTATAGATCATTGCCTAAAATTGAGGTCTTCTTGGTGCTTGCTACCTTTAGTTCACACTGCTATGGCTAATACAGTGTTGTCTTTGTTCAACTCAATTTTATGAAGTAGTGTTAGTGAAACTTCATGAGTCTAGCTTCTGACATTATGAGAGAATATTATCTCCAAGCAAACTCCCTCCTCTTCTTGTTCTTTAATTTTTCCCGCTCTTCTCCAACAATTACAGAGTCTTTGGTGCTATAAGTCTATTATAAATATTCCCCAAGAAACTGTGATTCACAACTTTACATTCTCTTGGTTGTGGATTTCTGCAATAATCTTCATGGAAATGTTCTGTAATTGGCGCTAGGGTTGTATTTCTCTATGTGTGTATACGGATAAATATTTAGAATGTAGTTAGGTATTGTTCTGAATTATAAAAAGTGGTAGTTGTGGGTTTTTGTCCCATGATCCATGACTTAATTAGTCCTGAATAATTGTTTAGATTTCCTATTCCATTCATAACCGCCCTCATGTTCAATGTGTCTTATGTTAAATTAAAGAACTGCTGATTACCACTGATATGTGCTTTCTACTTACTGTTTCCTTGTTGTGTGGGTTGTTGTAGTTAATCATAGGCTTCACAAATGAGTTGGGCTGTTGATTGCTTTCTTCTATTGAAAGCTTGAATGATGTTTCTGAGACCAAAATCCTAAGTCCGTATGGATGATCAATTATTATTTTAAGTATCCTATTTGTCAAAATCTCTATCAAGCACTCAATGTTTATGAATGTTGACTTAATTTAATTACTTTAGAAGATTATAATCATATGTAGCTCTTTGGTTTTTGAAGCATGACACAGATACTTCTTTGAAAAATATATAATGCATTGATTAATATAGCCTTAGATGTAACATGTCATTAAAACAGAATAAATGACATGAGCAATCTGTTTTTAGTTTGCAATGTATGGTAAGCATTTTAGTTTATTCAATAGTAATCAACAGATTCTGTACTGTTATTTACTGATTGCTGTTACATTTTCCTAAGTGGCCTGTGTAAGATTAAGTGCTTTATAGAAAAGCTACAAATCCTGTCCCTGAAGCCATTGCTTAATGAAGGTAAAATGGGAGAGACAGTACTTTTGACATCTGTAAGAATCACATTTTCACAAATATACATATGTGAGTATTTTGAGATTCCTTCCCCTCCCTTAAAGTCAGATGTGCCACACATCTGTACAGGAACTGTAGGAGTAAGGCTGTCAGTGTGACTTACGTGGAATAACACTAAAAATCCCTTCTGGGTTCCTCACATACAAGTTTTTGTTTACTAGTTGACAGAAATGGTTTGAAATTGCAGCTTTCTTCATTAATGTGAATGTTATCACATGACTCTTTAGTTGATATTCTTCTCGAGCAAAGTCAAAAGAGAAAAATAATATTGCCAGAAACTACTTAAATCCCTGAAGGCATTCTTAGAACAGTATCCTTAAATTACATACAACATGAACATGGAGCATCCCAGAAAAGAGACATGATTTCAAGAAAACAAAATCAAATTCAAAACAACAATAAAAAATCATAGTTGATGGCACAGACTTGTTTTAAATAAAAAAAAATTACTTTTTGACTCATTGAGATTGATTAGCCATGATAACATAATGTATTAATAGAAATAAATATAAATGAATTAAAAAATTAACGCAATGATCTTTGATATGTTTCGTGAATCTAAATTATTGTGGCATGTTTTATGAAAATGACCTTAACTAGGAGCATGTTAAAAGTAATGAAAAGTCATTTAAAATCAGATGTATTATTAAGCTGCCAATATGTATAGAGATGGCCTCTAAAATATAAAATCAGGGCTGATCCAGGGCTTCCCACAATCTCCACTTTTTCAATAGAGAGCAAATGCTCTATCCAGAGTGATAAGAAATGAAAAGAAAATTAAAGGGATAAATATAAGAAAGAAGTAAAATAATCTCTATTTGCAGATGATATGGTATTATGCATAAGATATAACAAAACGTTCCACCATAAAACTTACGTAAACAGCTAGTAATTTTATCCAAGTAACAAGGTATACAGTCAATGTAAAAAAGAAAAAAACAAAAAAAACAACAAATAAACAAAAACCAGCATCTTTTCTATAGACCAGCAACAAACACACTGAGAGATCAGAGACATATTTACATTTGCAATATCATCATAAAAGAGTATAAAATATCTTGCCATAACTCTAACTATATAAAATAATCTCATCAATGAAAAATTTAAATCTCTGAATAAGCGAATTGAGAAGCCCACTAGAAAATGGAAAGACATCCTGTATGATGGTTTGAATAAGAATGAGCATGAAAATGAATGGGAATCTGAAAATGACTGGGTTACAGAGGTGGGGGCATCTCTAGGATTCCAAAGAGACCTAGATTATGGGAGATGCCCAAACATCAACTAGGGTGACTTTAGCTCTGACACTGGGAATATGGAACCTGAGGAGGTCACCTCTTATAACCAGGTAGGAACTTTGATGGAGCATTCAAGACACCAACCCACCCACAAAACTTTCAACCTAAACTTTATCCTGTCTACAAGAAATGTAGAGAAAGTAGATGGAGCAGAGATTGAGGGAATGGCCATCCAATAACCACCCCAACTTGAGACCAATCCATGGGCAGCCATCAATCTTTGATACTATTAATGATACTCTGCTATGCTTGCAGACAGGAGTATGCATGACTGTCCTCTGCAAAGCTCCAACCAACAGCTGATTCAATTAGATACAGCCAAACAGTGGATGGAGCTTGAGGATTCTTATGGAAGAATAGGAAGAAGGACTGTGGGCCCTGAAGGGGATAGGAATGCCACAGAGAGACCAACAGAGTCAACTAACCTGGACCCTTGTGACTCTCAGAGATAGAACCACCGACCAAAGAACATGCACAGGCTGGACCTAGGCCTCCCTGCACACATGTATCAGATGTGCAGCTTGGTTTTCATGTGAGTCCCAAACTATTGAAACAGGTAGCTATTATCCAAAATCTATTACCTGTACATAGGATATCTTCTTCTAGCTAGACCGCCTTGTCTGGCCTCAGTGGGAGAGGATGCAACTAGCTTCACAGAGTCTTGATGTGCCAGGATGTGGGGGTACGGGGTTACTCAAGAAGGGCTCTTCCTACTCAGAGGAGAAGGGAAGAGGAGATGATGGGTCAGGGAAGAACAATGGGAAGGGGTTGCCAGGAGGGAAACAGTGAGTGGCATGTAAAGTAAATAAGTCATAGAAAAAAATTAAGTTCAAAAATTGGCACTCATAGCAACATAGATTTTAATGCTTGTTTTCCAGGGCATATCACTACTTTAAAGGATTAGGAAGTGTGCTTCTGTTGGACTGTGTCATTGGTGGTAGGATTTGAGGTTTTCAGTGAACAAGCCAGGTTCTGTGTCTATCTCTTCCTGCTGTCTATGGATCTGAATGTAGAACTCTGAGCTCCTTCCTTGGCACCATGTCTGCCTGACTGTCAACATGCTTTCCACCAGGCTCTAAACCTCTTTCCATGGTCTAAACCTCTGTTTATAACTGTTTTTAACTTTATAAAAGTCCCAATTAATGTTTTTCTTTATAAAGCCTCCATGGTCATGGTATCTCATCACAGAAGTAGAACACTGACTAAGATCTCCTGTGTTCAAGGACTTTCTGAAGAAGACTCCATTTGCACAAGAAGTAAAGACAACAATGGACAAATTGGAATTTATAAAATTAAAAAGATTTTTTTTATGCTAGAGAAAGAGTGATTTGAATGAAGAGCACACCCACAATATGGGAGAGAATCTTTGCCAACTATACACCTGATTGAGGATTAATTCTCTAGAATATAAAACTCCAAAACAAAAACCCTAACAACTTAAGAAAGCAAATGGCACAATTAAAAAGAATTAAGGATCTAAACATAAAGTAATCAATAAATAGCATGAAAATGGCTAAGAAGTATCTAAAAAAAGTTTTCATCACCCTTAATAATAGGTAATTTGTAAATTAAAACAACTTTGATGTTTAATCTCACTCCAGTAGACAGGCAAAAACTTACAAAACTACTGACACCAAACGGGTGAGAGAAAAGAGAGGAAGTGGACCCCTCACTTCCTGTTGGTAGGGGTGCAAAATGCTACAGATACATTGGAAATCAGTAGAGAGAATCCTCAAAAAGAACAAAAATAAGTCAACCATATGCCATAGCTATTCTCCTTCTTAGGATATATGTAAAGGAATAACCATCCTACTCCACAGGTCTTTCTCAGAATTGCTCTCAGCTGCTTTGTTCACACTATCCAAAATGTGAAAACACCCTAAAGCTCCTTCAACAAGTGAATGAAGAAGTACAACAGGGTACGTATGGGAAATGCACTACTTTACTATAGTAAATTTAAAAAAAAATGACATTATGAAATTTGCATGTAAATGGATAGGCCTAGAATATATATTGTTTGAAGTAGTAATTAGTACCTGAAATAAAATCTTTGCATGTTCTTCCTTACCTGTAGGTCTAGCTACAAATCCTTAGATATGAGTATGAAAAATGCAAAACTGTACAAACTAGAAATGTCTAAAGGAAATATTTGCAGGGGGTTGAACTTGAGAAGGAAATATCAGGATACAGGTGATATGAAGTGGGGAATGGGTAGATGAGGAGGAGGCTCTGAACGAGATGAAGAGATAAGGATCAATACATACAGAGGAAAGACAAGGGACAAAGAACATGAAGACTGTTTGACTAAGACACACACACACACACATCTTACAAGAAGTTAAGCCACTTGAGCTGACAATGATCCCCACAAGATTTATATACTAATGAAGCACTAATATCAAAAAAAGAGGAACCTCATTTTGAGTAGTTGCTCAGCATAGTCCAAGTGACTTCCAAGATAACATAGACTAGCAATGTAGCCTTTGTTTGCCTCAAATTGGTTGGGGGTGTGCTCTTATTGTTGAAAACACTGCACACATATCATGCATAAGACACACAATTAGCATGATTCTAGCTTGCTTTGACCTGACAGCCCCTTTCCTATGTTCTAGCCTTCCTGGAACCAAAAATTACTATGCAAGCTGACAAAGGAGAAGAGCAACTTAAGAACAATTACAAGCTACAAGTCCCATGAAACATAATTTCCAGAATGGCAAGATACCCATAGAGGTTCAAAAATAGTCACTCATATTAGATGGGAACCAACAGCCATCTAGTTGGACTTAAGGCCCATAGATGAAGAGGTAAATCATTTGTGATAATTGAAACTTAGATTTCAAGGAATATAAAGGTAATGTATAATACAAGAATCTACTACTGTTGTTTTGCTAGAGTACTACTTTCCTTAGCTATATGCTAAATTTCAATGTTATATTCATGTACAAATGTAGTTATTGCTCTACCTCTCCTTATAACAAATGTAAATGGTCAGAGAAAATCACAAAACTATATATAATTCAGAGATTAAAGGATTGCTCTGAATCAACCTCAATGTAGACAACTACATCAGAGCGCCTGTATCTCAGGGAACATCTCTGATAAGTAGTGTATAAGGAATATCAAGGAATCTTAGATAAAACAGCTCTTTCTAGAAACAGCTCCATAAACAGGATGGGAACATTGATAATTCAATGGACTTTATAATATGAAAGGAAGAACATTCTATAAATCTCATGAATAGCCAAATATTTGTAGATTGCTAATGCATGATTGCTCCGAGTTTGAATTATCATTTCCCAGGATTGAGCTATTTTATTAGTTTGGTTATCTAAAACAGATCAATAATCTCTGAAATATATATATATATATATATATTAAAAAGAGACTATGAAATTGAGAATGAGAGGACATTGGAGGAAATTTGGAGGACAGAATTTTAGGAAATGACTTTTACTGCATGTGCATGATAGAATTTTCAAGGTATGAAAAATTTGACATAGTACTCATATTATAGAAGCTTTCAGAAGATTTTTAGAATGTAATACTTTGACTTATAATATCTTTACTTATTTTGGAAAACCAGATAAGGTATATTTAGAAATATGGATTTTTAATAGCGGAATAGCTCATTAATTTGGTTTGTACTAGAAATCTCATTTTTTCTTGAGAAAGTTATGGGAAGTTTGCTGTACCGAAAGGACAATAAAATAAAAGTCAAGATGTCATGAAATACAGCCCATGAAGCAACCTCACTGAATCTCATGAGTATATGTATTGTGTATCAGAAACATATGTTATATAAATAGTTCTGAGAAACCTTTAATTAAGAAGCATTTAACATTTTAATTCAACATTTGTCAAGCAGACTTATTTGTGAAATCCTTTCTCATCCAACAGTTTGTAACCATGAAAATGTAATAGTAGTACAATGTGACTGAAAATCTGATAAAATAAGAAATTATGGTTGGTTGCCTTGATAGTCACATTTTCTTGAACCTTTTTACACAAAGGCATAACAATTCTTCAGTGATTAAAGAGAAATGTCTCCCATAGGCTTATGTACCTGAATACTTGGTCTGAAGTTAATGACACTGGTTTGAAAGGTTTAGGAGATTTGACCTTGGTTGGAAAAAAACTAAAACAAAAACAAAAAACAGTATAATTTATCACTTACTGAGAATGGGTTGGTGCTAAGGGAGTTTAAGAATTTTAAGCTTGCCTATCTTCCAATGATCTTTCTAATTCTTATTTACATTAGAAAATGTGACATCTAACTCAGATTCCTGGCTCTGCTTACTTACCTGCTTCCTTGCCACTTGTTAAGTTTCAAATCCAGGACAAAAGTGAGGTGACTATTTAACATTTCAAAGCAGAACTTTCCTCCAGGTTCTCCCAGCATCCCTCAGTCCCTACCTCTGTTAAATATTTCTCCTATACTCTTCCCCTACCTTAAAGTTTTCCAGCCTAGTACCTGTACTATTCTTTCTCCAGAGGCTCCTCCCTAAATAATCCAGACATTTGGTTAGTCAACCACATTGGACTTTTGGCTTCCTGCCTGTTGCAAGTTGTTACCCACTCTTCCCTCTACCTTTCCCTTCCCTGATCCCCACATAGACCAGCTTACCCTGGTCATGAGCACTCTGGATTCTCCCAGATGCCCCTACCTATAACTACATTGTTCTCCCATGTATCCTGTGCTATACCTGTGAGCAAATCAAGTTCTTTTTCTTTTCCTCTTTATCTCTTTTCTTTTCATTCTTTGCAGCTGTAGACCAGACTCTCCAAAGGAATACGCAGACCATTTGTTTCTTCTGGCTTTTGCAACTCACCAAATTTGATCCCAGAGTCTGCCTCTTCATCTGCTTATTCTTTCTACCTCAATTAACCATTCATCTCTCCACATGTATTCAGAAGGGGGCTCTATCCATTCTATGCAATTTTGGGGCACCTACCATGTGAGTCTCTTCCTAAAATGGCCTTCCGAGCCCCACCACCGTGAACAATTTTACCTACTACAACATTTAGACCTGTCCAGCTGCTTTCTCTTCTATCATCTCTAATCTCTTGTCTTTCTTTCTAGTGATTGTCACTATCAAGCATCTTGTTCTGTCAACTACTGCTACAAAAGTCATAAAGTTATGCTAGGAAGCTTTCTCTTGCCTTGCTAGGCCCACATCCATGGAGAGATATGCTTCTCTTGTGCGATTTGGGATATTTCTCCTTGATAAGTTTCTCTGTCTACTTGTGACCACTCTGAGTTGAAAGTCTAGTTACCACAACACTTGACTCCTCTGCTTCCTCATGGCTCCTCTCTTCTCCTTCCTAGAACTTGTTCCTCTTCTTATAGGAGTACCTGTATGTTATTAGGTCTGAGTCCCTCTCCTTGCTGCCTTGCTCCCTTTCCATTGGAGCTATCTTCTATATTTCTCCTTGTGCACTCTTAGGCCCATATATTACAAGTTTACTTGCCTCCTTTTAGGAGCTGCCTGCTATGTCTTACAACTATTGTATGTCCCATGGCTTCTGCAATATTGAAACCCAGCCTTGGGTAGAGTTCATGATTTTTCCTTTTTGTCCCGTAAGGCTACATTGTTTGCTGTCTCTTAGCTGCCTAACCTGCCCTATGTTGGAGTTTTTTGTGGCCCTTCATCCTTTTCTTCTTAGACTCAGTTTCTTTCTTGGACTCAGGAGATTGTCTTTAAAATGGGTAGCTTCAGTGTAGCTTAATGACCTAAGATGACATGCTCAAATTCCAAATTCTAACAGACTGTCAGAATTTCTGTCTTCATACAAGCAAATGATTTCATAGTCTCTTATCTCTAAGGTTCTATGACTTTTCAGTCTTCATCTTTTATCTCTGATATTTCTGTGCTTTGCTCTAATGAAACCTTTTAAGACTATTGTGTAAACAGTCTATATCTCAGGGTTGATTTCTGAGTTCCTTTAGCAAAGTAGACATTTCTGATTTCTTTGAATAATCAGTTGTATTATGTTTTGCTTTTCTGGAAATTATCTTAGGCAAGGATGTTTTGCTGAGAACAACATGCGGTGTTTTTCTGGAAGCTGCTTGAGAAAAGGTCCTCTGATGTTTTGCTAGAAAAGATGCTTGAGCTGACACCTGAAGTTTGGGAAGAGTATAAGAACCTAATAGACAGTGGATTGGAGCTCTGGCATTAGTTTGACTTGCTACTTCTTGCTTGTCTTTGTTGGGCTTTGCTGATGCTGGACTTTGCTGATGATGCTATGACATTTGTTCAATTTGCCTTTTTTTCTGACTTTGTAAAGAGAAACACACCAAAGAACGTCTCTGATGGACTCAGCCTAATTGGCAGAGCCTTTCAGTTTCTTCTGGAACGAACTGTCATAGCTGATTCATGAATGGTATTTGCAAGTGGATTGAGCATCTACTGAAGATTTGTGAACTGAACTGCTGATATCCTGACAACAAAGATTAGAAACACCCTAAAGAATTATTTCTAAACAGATCCACTTCCACCTTTGCCTTATTAACCTTTCCTTTCCACTACCTTCAGTGAGTGGTAGGTTAGCAGGGAGATTAAAACATTAAGAACACTTATTAAAGTAGGTTTTTTAAAAAAAATCTATACCAACAAATTGGTATGATTAAAAACTCCATACAATCTGTAACAAAATTCAGCTTAAAACATAACAAAAAGATTACAGTTAAAAATCTAGACATGGCTAAATATGTGTTTCAACTCTTGTCTCGAGTATACAGTATACAAAACTTTTACTCAATTCTTGTTTTAAAAATATATCTACTAGGTAAACATGTTTTGAACAGCTTGCTTCCATCTTGACTGATGACCACACGATCTATACAACCTCATTTTTGGCATCCAGTATTACAAGGGTTAAAAAAAAAAGCCAGGTGATGTTTGTACATATCTTTATTTCCAGCACTTGGGAAGGAGAGACAGGCAAATCCAACCTGGTCTTGAGAACCTGGTTCCAGGACAACCAAAGCTACACAAAAAAACCCTCTCTCGGGGGTTAAGAAGGATTACATGCCATGTGACTTTGTCATCTTAAGATGATTTTATGACAAATACTAATGGGAGCAAATATGGAGACAAAGTGTGGAGCAGAGACTGAAGGAAAGTCCATCCAGCAACTGCCCCACCTGGGGATACATCCCGTGTATAGTCACCAAACACAGACACTATTGTGAATGCCAAGAAGTGCATGCTGACAAGAGTCAGATATAGCTGTCTCCTGAGACAAATACAGAGGCAGATTCTCACAGCCAACCATTGAACTGAGTCCCTAATGGAGGAGTTAAAGAAAGGACTGAAGGAGTTGAAGGGGTTTGCAACCCCATAGGAAGAACAACAATATCAACCAACAACCCAGAGCTCCCAGGAGCTAAAACACCAACCAAGGAGGACAAATGAAGGGACCAGCCGCATATGTAGCAGAAGATGGCCTTGTCTGGCATTAGTGGGAGAAGAAGCCCTTGGTCCTGTGAAGGCTCAGTGGCCCAGTGTAGGGGAATGAGAAGGTGGGGAGGCAGGAGTGGGTGGGTGGGTGGGTGGTAGGGTGGGTGAGTGGAAGAACACCCTCAAAGAAGTAGGGGGAGGGAGGTTGGGATAGGGGGTTTCTGGGAAAGGGGGAAACCCGGAAAGGGGATAACATGAAATGTAAATATAGAAAATATTCAATAAAACCAAATAAAAGAAAAAAAAGAAGAAAAGAAAAGAAAAAGATGACCTTGTGGCATAAAGCAGTAATTATAAATCTTCTTAGTACTATTGATGCCTTAATTTATTATTATATCTCTTTAGACAAAGGAAGCAATTGCAAGTCTCAAATATTTATGATTAGTAAGGACCTTTGTATGATGATACAAATTAAAGTTTATTGGTACAAGATACTATATATGTAATTCAAGCTTGATTTACAATATATTCTATACAGTAACAACATTTTAAAATATTAAAGGTTCACTCAGATTAACATAAGTTTATTTAAGATATACTTCTAACTACTTATATCTTTGCTAACTATTCAACACCAAGCTGCTAGAAAATTTAGATTACTAAAAACGTATGTTTGACAAATAAGATATGCTTGATAGCCAATATTTATAAATTCCTATGATATACTCCAGTTCATAGTGATATTCAACTAGTTTATTTGTTTTTGCTAATTTTAATCTAAATCTATATGAATAAATTAACCCATAAATAAACTGCAATATTACATACTGGTGAACTATAAAAGAATCAGCAAAGTTGATAATTTCTATGAACTATATCTATGATTAAAAGTTTTATTTTGTTAGAAGAGCTTCAATTCAAAAATTGCTATTTTCTTATGGCTAAACCAATCAGTGATAAGACTTCAAGAGTCTTAGTCTTCTTAAAAATACTAACTTGGAAAGGTTAAGGGTAATAAAGACATCCAAGTTAATCATCAGTCACCTTATAAATGCTCAGATCCTTTAGTATGTTTAAAGCTAAATGTGTAGTCATGTTAAATATTACATGTAATTAATTGCAGGAAATAATCCTCATTTAGCCTCTGTTATATATTTTCAAAGTTAAGCCAAAACAAGTAACTAAATCAGGTATACTTAATAGATAATGGTCCTCAAAATATTCAAAGATCTGATGAATATAGCATTTAAGATATTTAATAAAATAAAAATATCTTTTTTTGTAATAAAGAGATATGTTAGATCCTGGAATTACCCCTAATCAGACATCTAACTGAAACTTTTTGTAACTAGGCCTAAGTTTCAGATTCACAAAGAAACAGGCAAGGCTTCTCAGACAATGGGACATTGATCAAAGGCCCTTGACATCTATCTGAGAGATATAGTCAACTCAAAGACTGAGACAGTTCCTGGAATTTCTCTAAGGCCTGACCCAAACTGGTAAAACTAATATAACAAGCAATCAGAAATATACTAATGTAACTGCTGCTTACCTAGCCAATCATATTAAAAATGGCCTAACCATTCCTGAGGTTCCCCAAACTGTCCTTAAAAGGAACCTGAAAGCTTCCCTGGTCTTTGGCATTTTGTATGAATGGTTGACCATCACATACTGGTTGTTTTTGCATAAGAATAAAAGCTCTAGGCTCTTGTATACTCTTTGAGTCTGGGATCTTACTCGGTGTCTCCCAGACCGTTAGAATATCCTTCAAAGAAGATGATGTCCACAGAATATCACCTGGAGCTGGAGCTTGCCTTAAATGTGGCCCTTCACTTCACCTGCAATCAGGAATATCCAAACTGTGGGTAAGCAGGAAACAGGGGAGTGGATTTTTCTGCTTTGCCTATACCAAGTAGGTCAGTCTACGTAAGTTCCTACTCCACAAAAAGTCTGTTAGGTCTTCTGGGCCTGGCGGCTGGAGACTGATGTTGTATTGGGGAACTTCTGCCCCTAATGACCAACCAAGGAAGAAGCTATGGTGATTGTCTGGGTAGACAGTAAGTCTGTTATCTTTAATAGACTCAGGAACTGCTTGGTCTGTACTTCCTTCAAACTCCAGTGAAATTTACCCTTCTCATATTTCTGATGGAGTTAAGGACTAGATTTGTGAGAGCTGCCTGTCAGTTTAACAGCGGTAAACAAAGGCATCAGCTGACTTCTCAGTTCTTCTCATACTTAACTGGTCACTGTGGGACGGTGAAAGGCACAGGCTTAAAACCCAGCAACTCAGTAGGGGCTATCAACCCTACAAGGGACAGAAGGCATTTGGTCATGCTCCTGGAAACCAGGCTTCTGACACTAGACTGGAGCCTTCCAGAGGTGACTAAGTAGCCTCAAACACCTCCACAAGGAGAGACTTGGTCATGTAGCCTCAAGACATCCCCATGTTAATGAGGCACCTAGAGGCTTAGCCACTCCCCTTCCCGCCACTATTTCAACCTCATACCTCCCTGAGGTCTAGGTCATGCCACTCTCCACCATGACGAAAAACACCCTGTAGCCCTGGACTGTCTCTCTTCATCAGGATCCACTGTGGGAAACAATGGAACAGGTCTTCATCTAAAAAAGTCACATCTAGTCTCCCGCAGAAGGCTGTCAGCCAGGACCTCCAACCAAACCAAACCAAGTGAACTAGCCAGCGGCTTCCGGATCCAGCAGGTCTCCTCCCTGCTTCTCCCCCTCTGCCTGGACTTGATTCGGCCTGCGGCCCCCACACTGTTTTCAGCTCTTTTGCAGCATCCAGTGGCACCTGGAATGTCCAAGAGTGTCTGTGGTCCCTGGACCCCCGGCCACACTACCTCACCTACAGGCGGTGTTCCCTTGGCTTCTCACAGCCAGATACCAGCCCAGTGGTGCTGTGTTGTGAGTGCAGTCAAACTGCCCACGTCCTGCCTTTCCTAAGGGACTCTGAGCCAGGGGCAGAACCAGAGACTTCACCACACACAGCCAATTAATCCAACAGGTCACATGCTTTACTTCCCCAAGCCTCCATCTGAGAAAGGCAGTTTATCTTGCTACTGGACTCTAAAAAAAGTGATAAACTCTCTAAAGATGTTTCAAAGTCACTTTTTAGTATTCCTTTATTTAAAGAAATGCTGCTGTCAGTAATCAGCTACCTGCGACTCACGGTAAAGAACTGGATTTAAAGGCAAGTGATTTATGGTATATGAAAAACACTTCAGATTTCTTCTTTCACTCACTATGCTATTGTTCTACTAAGACTTCAAAAGTTCAGAACTTTAATGAAAATCAATAAATTTCTGATAACCTATTAATCTAGCTCTGATAAAGAAACGCTAATATTATTATAGACACAAGCTTAAGATTTTAAGGTTTTTTTTTGTTGTTGTTTTCTTAGCACAGTAGTCAAAGCTGCTTCTCATTTAATAAAATATCTCTATCAAATCTATAAATAACCCTATGAAAAATGTGTTAAGTCTTTTAACCCAAAAACCATTTTTGGATCCCCAAGCTTTTACTATGATTCAAAGGAATGAGTATACTGCTCTTTCTACAGTATGAATTTAAGTCCAGCTAACAACAACAACAAAAACCCTGCTAACATTAATCTAAATCTTATGTCTTATTATAAACTTAAAGATCAAAAATCTTGTGAGCTTCAAAGAATCCACTTGGATCCTTTGAAAACGTACTCCAAATAAGAACTAACAACCAGCAGCTGACTTCCTCACCTGCCCGTTTCTGAGCATGGGATCTCTTCCCTTTTCTTTGTCTTCGGCTTTCCCCTACCCTAAACTACCAGAACTATGAGCCTAAACGTTTCAAGTGCACATCTAAGAAAAAAAGAATGTTTGCCTAAACTCCTTAGCTTCACCTTCTGGTCTTAATATTTATCTGTTCCTGTGGATTTCCAATCAATTGAAGTGAAGTGTGCAAATTATACAAAATGTACTCTTCAATGTGTCCCTAGCCCCAGATGATCCTGCAAAGCCTGGATAGTGAGTGAAACAGCCTGCTTGTCCAGGACTTGGCCAACCTTCTGGCTTTTTGGGTCTCCAACAACCATGGCGCGTTGTCGCCACAAAGAAGTCAAAGAAGATTTTGTTGCCTTTCATCATTTATTCTCAAGAGAAAAGATATGTTTCGCATACTCAGTCCCCTACCCTAAATTTCTCCAGGCCGGGTCTGGACTGCTCTTCTGAAAGATATTGGTTACACAATTATTTGGGACCTTTGGCTTCCTGGCTGACTCTCTTTCCTCATCCCTCCTCTTCTCCCTAAATGACCTAGTTCAGCCTGGTCATGACCACTATGGACTCTCCTAGACATACTTAACTCTAGCTATGCTCACCCAGATATCTATAATATACTTTCTCTTTTACTGTACCGAGAGCAGGAAGGGTCCTTTCATTCCTTTTCTATTTCTTTTTTCATTCATCACTCTGTCACTTGTGGACTCTCCCACTTGAACAGTAAGTTTAAATAAGCTTTTGTCTTGATGAGTTGCTTTGGTCACAGATTTAATCACAGTTAAAAGATAAGTAACTAATATAAATATCTATCATAAAACAAGGGAGACAGATTTTTTTCTTAAATATAATTATCTAAATATTGGTGATCAAAATATATATTAAATAAATATATATGTAACTTTCAAATGGTAGAATTGGAACAGAAATTCCTAAAATTTTAAAATTTCTTCCAGGTATAATACAAGTATTTATTACCTAGAACAATTTCCTTCCTATATTATTAATCACATGATGATTCTTGAATCCTCTGACTTTCGGTTTCATTTTAGTTTGTATTAGAGGCACACACATGTGGACTTAAACACACACACACACACACAAATGCACAGTTTCATTATGTACACACCCATGTTCATCTATTTGTCTATCAATTATCTCTTCAAATGTTTATTTACAATGAGGGCAGGCAAGAGAGGAAACACTGATGTAACAGCTAATCTACACTATCAACCTTCCTGAATTTGGAAACATTTAGGCAACATACATCTGGGAATGTTTCTAGAACTTCCCAGACAGCTATAATTGGGGGGTGGGGGGGAGCCCTATCCTGAATGAGCTGGAATCCAAGAGTGAAAAAGACCAAATAAAAATATCCATCTCTCTCTGCTGCTGAACGCTGATACAATGTGACCATGTGGCAGACACTTGAGACCATGATTTCCCAGTCATGATGGAATATAGTCTCAAAATGCTGTCAGACTAAAGATTTTCTTTCTTGAATTGTTTTTGCTATTTTATCCTAACAACAAGAAAATACCTGATATAGCCTTGCAATCATGTTTAAGACTTTACAGATTGCAAAAGGATAGTTCAGATGTACACATTTCCCTATCTTCTCATACAATTCCACTGATGAGCATAGTGTGTAAACTATGGACTGCTAACTCCTCTCTCTCTCTCTCTCTCTCTCTCTCTCTCTCTCTCTCTCCCCCTCCCTTCCTCCCTCCCTCCCTCCCTCTTCTCTCTCTTCAGAGGAGAAAAACATCTATTTTTCAGGCTACAGCCTACTTTTAAGGTAGTAAGTAAGCTCAGAAACTCAAGAAAGAACTTGAAACAGAAGCCACGGGAACAGTGACTGCAGGACTAGTGAGTTGGTCCTTTTCTTGAAGGATCATGTCCTGAACATTATTTTATTTACATGTTTTCTATTTCTTCTCAGAGCAGAAGTGATTTTGTACCAAATTTCTAGATTTTCTATCATAGACTCTTGCAATGCAACACTGGTAATATTGTTATAAATATTAATAAATATATCTTAGAAATAATCATCTTAACAGGGAAAAAATGTTCTCTCCAGCCTCAAGGCTGTTGCAAAATAAGGATATTGACAGGAACAGATGTTAGCATTTCATTCTCAATCCCTTCCTAAGTCAATTCAAATGTTCCTGACTCCCTGAAATTCCAAAAATAATTAGTGAAAAAAAAAAAAAAACCCTTGGAAAGACACCCAAGTTTGATAAAATCATGATTTTTTTCTCTTCAAATAAATGTGACTCAGACTGTATCTGAACAACAACTGGCAATCAGCAGCACATTCTTCATTTCCATAACTTAACATGACGTCAACTCTTTCTCTGACCAAATTTTAAAAATAGTAATCAAAACTGGCAGACATTCTTTTTTCCTCTTTTTAGTCATTTCACAGGTTGTAATGTAGAAAGTCAAATTAAAATATTAGAAATCAGGACTCACATTTTCAGTTCACTTTTCTTAAAAAGACAGCTGACACAATTTTGTCTTTCAGATAAAAATCTAGAAGTATGAGGTCAAGTTAACTTTTGACTTAAACAGATGCAGGAAATGCAGTGAATGGAGTCAGAATGGTGTACACATAGGTGTTAGGAATCCCATGATTGAGGAGGATGGAAGGGGAAAGATATGAAAATGATGAAAAGACTGGATATTCATGTTTAAAATGTTCTCAAAACAATACAAAAAATTAAATGTAAAATGAAAATTAATTCCTTTCCCAATAGACAGGGTTTTACATATCTTGTTAAATAGTATTATAAAATTATACAATAAGATGGTATATGCTAAGATACTTATGGTCACTATGGGAAGATATAATTGCATAAACTGCATTTTAAGTAATATTGACAATATCAAAGTCTTGTTTCAAGTGAACATAAATCAAGAAAGATTTCCTAGTAAAACCTATTATTTTCTAAGTCAGATTAAATCTTGAAAACCTTATAATCATTATTTTTAGAAATTTTATAGTTTTGCATGATTATCATTTTCATAGTTTCTTAATGACATTATCTCTCCATTCTATCTCATTTAAAAATTAATAATCATTAGTATGTATTGTGCATGTGTGTGTGTAAGAATGTTTGTGTTTTCATGTAGATGCACATTCCACAAAAAACTGGTGAAGGTCAGAGAATAACTTTGTATAATTGTCTTTTTAAATATATATATATATATATATATATATATATATATATATATAGTCATATTCTTTGGGTCTGGGGAATCAAAAGCAGTTATCCAAGCTTGCAGAGCAAGCACCTTAAAACACGGAGTCATCTCTCTGCCCACTATTACCATTTTAAAGTTTCAGATATGAAAGTATTTTTTAATACTTCACCATATGCCTCTAAAAATGTACTCTCTAAAGCACATATCCTTTCTTTGCACAGAGCTAATACTCTGTGCTCAATATTTCTATATACAAATTCTATTTTAAAATTGTGACTAATGTATTTAATGACTTCATTTTTTAATCTCTTCTGTCTAGGACTTTATAAAGAAGGATGCATCCAGTCTAAACTCTGCTTTTAGCATGTATGCGCTTACCTTCACTCTTGTCAGAGTTTCATTATTGTACTACTGTTGAAGAATTGAACAATGAATAGTCAATGGATATGTATTGCTCTCTAGTCCATAAAACTAACTCCATCATTTTCTCTTCACAAGGCTTAGTCACACAAACCCGATTACAGAAAATGAAGATAAGCAAACTTTATTGTTTCTTTTGCCTAGAAAACAGTCTTCATGTGTAAGGACATCAATTCCATTTCAGGTATGCTCTGAGAGTAGATTTACACCTCTGTAGCTTTTTTCAAATCTCCTAAATATGAAAATGTTTGCAAGTTTGCAGCAAGTATGGATGTGTTCCCACTTTTTTTTAGTTGTGCTTTATAAACATGTATTACACTTCCTCTCATTTGAGATATTAAAATAATCAATAAATAAATGGCAGAAAGTAATAATAATAAAGGAGAGAATGTAGGAAACAAAGAAAGACTGTATTAGGAGGGTAGACGGAAGAGTAGTCGAAGCCATGTAGTTTAACATACTGTGTATTCTCCATGTTTTCTAACCCTCCTGTTGATTCAAGTCTTCATGGGATGACAATGATAAAGCCAGCCACGCCTATTAGATATCTCACTTACTAATATATCAATCTTTTCTCATGAGCCTTACAAGTTAAATCTATCAGATATATACATATATACATATATACATATGCATATATATACATATATACGTATAGAGAAATAGATATATATGTATGTATATATATTTTGCCCATATATAATATATTAAATATATTTATATATTTATAAATTTTAATATTTATATAAATAAATTAAATATATTATATAATATATAATACATAAAACCAAATATTAAATATGTGTGTGTGTAGTATGTATGTGTATTTGATTTTTCAGACAGGGTTTCTCTGCATAAACTTGGTGGTCCTGGAACTTGCTCTATAGACCTGGCTGGCCTCCAACTCACATATATCTGCCTGCCTCTGCTTCCTCAGTGCTGGTATTAAGAGATTATGTCACCACTACCTTCAGGAAAACTTACCGCTTGTCTACTTTATACAGAATTGGTCATGTGAGTATCCTCTCTGGATTTTGTATTGGCATGCCTGCCTTTCAGCTTCCCCATTTCAGTGATTCTTCAGCCTCGATCACATTTTTACTTTCAGAATAGTTGCTTTTTGTTTCATCTCCCATGAGTGGTATTAAATAATTTGTGCCGTCCTTTCAGACATTTTTTCTATTAATAGAATTTGTTTTCATCTCCTCCAACTCTCATCGGCTAGGTAAATGCATTGCTTTGCTCTGCCCATAGTCCTAAACTAGAGGAGACTGATCTAGCTGGAAAAATTCTAATAATAGTAATGAACAAATGAATTGATCTATGATGATGAATTTACAGCTAATACAAATAATTTATATATTTATTGTAACCAAATTAAATTTATAGAGTTTATTATGTCTCATTTCTTTATGACAAAATATAGCTTCATTTCTATTCAAAGATTTGTCCACTTATATATTTATTTTAATTTATCTTAATGAGTCATGCCTTCAAATTCTATTTGAATCCTTATTCATTTTGAAAAGCACAAGCTTTGAAACATGAGGACCTAATTGTGATTATGGGGTATGTGTAGGAATTCAATGTGAGGTCATGTGAGGATTTTCTTAGGTTTTCAAATATCTGATAGGTTATAATCATTTTATTGGTCAGAGTGTTTTATTCCAAATGAACTCCTGAATGAATTTATTTATAAAATGTTATCATAATTCTAAAAATAGATTATAAAACAACATGAATTGTTTTAAAATTATTTAATTCAAAAGGAAAATAAAATATTAAAGATAATATTGTAATTTTGTGTATATTTTATGATATGTTGGTGTTAAAAGAATTTCTTTCTATGGATTATAACGTTTCTTCTGAACAGAAATTATTGTTACCACTTCCTTATTCCAAAGACATTTATGATTAAAGATATTGTAAAAAATTGAAAAAAGAAAAATGCATGATATTTTGTGCTCCTTGAGATTACTAATATTAGGTGAATAATAATTATTAATGAAAATAAGTGTTAAAATGACAGTTTTATAGTTTTTCAAACTTTCTAGTATTTCCAAAATGAAAACCAATTCTCAACAGCTGTATATTTTTAAAAATTTAAACCTAATCTCTTCATCCATGGAATTTTTAAATGGGGACTAATGCAGAAAATTAAAAGAAAACATTAGCAAAATTGCATTTTTATTTATCTTAATGATTTGCACAGGCTTATATACATCATTATAGTTTTAAGTACCTAAACTTTCTGAAACCAATTTGTACACTTTTAGTAATACGCATACTGAGTTAGAACAATGTGCACTGAATGTTCTATGAATTAGAAATCAGCGCTGCAAAAACTGTGCTAAAAAAATAAGCAACCATAGAAACAGCTGGAAAAAAATTGTGCTTATCCAGCCTTATGAAGTGCAGTTTAAAAAGAAAGAAATGAGGAAAACACTATTCATAATTTCTTTTAGACACAAAAGAATCATAAAAGGGCCTCCCAGAGGAATGGTGCACTCAGTTCTCCCTGATGCTAAAGAATAGGTTCCAGAAAGAGTCTGTAAGAATATAATAATGTGACTTGTAGCAAATGGACTGTTTTTAGTGCTTATAATTTGGAGAAAAAGTAAAGTCCTGATTCTGAAATGCAGAAGAAAATTAAAGTTATAATTATACAAAAGACTACACTGTGGCAGCTGCAAAGCCCCATATATTACTCCCCAACTATAATTCTCAGGATTAATCCTGATCTTATTGACTGCATTATTAGCTGCTGTAAATAGCAAAGCAAAGTATGTTCATGGGCAGACATTTGAGGCATCAGAGCAGAGGACAGCACACTGCTCTTTGGAGTTGGACTCTTTTGCCCTGAATTGTGCATAAGGTTCCAACTGATGTGAAAATGCATGCCAAAAATTTGATGATAAGAAAAGTTAGTTACATCCAAAATCAAACGTGAAAGTGATTTTTAATTTTTTAACTGCAAGAAGTAGGAGCTTCTGTTCTAATAATTTTATAAAGAACAAATGTGATTTCTTTTTTTCCCACCGAGTAATTCTGTAGTGTTTTGTTTTTCTTGGCCTAAAAGTTTTCTCTGAACCTTCGGTTATATCAAGTAATCATTTGTGTTCATTCATTGTGATTTTTTAACCTACCTTCATTCAGCTTATGCTTTTGTGATATTTCAGAGCCTACAATATATGGTAAGCTGCTTCTGTATTCTTCATATCTATGTTCTTAGACTTTGAGTAATATTGACTTTGGATAGATTCTTTGTATTTTTCCTTAAAATCTGATTAATAGGTATAAGTATGTCATCTGCTCCAGGATGATCCATCTACAGTTTTGGATAATCATTGTCCTCACCTTTACTTGTGGGTAATTTCAGCATCAAGTATACTTGTGTGGATGTGGCCACAATGGCTCTCTTTTAATAAGAAAAAACAAACAAACAAACAAACAAAAAACCCTGATGTGGACTTGGCAATGGAGATCAGTCGGAATTGTTAAATACTTTCGGTATTTTCAATCATTGTAATTATTTAAATTCTTATGTCACTAAAATAGATATTTAAAATAGAGAATTTTGAAACAAAAGAATTTTAGATGCTTACAAATTGATTAAAAAACTTCTTAAAGGAGGACTGGGTGATGTAAAAAAGAAAAAAAAGAGTACTTTCATGTGAAATTCTCAAGTATAAATTTTAAAAAAGAAAACCTTAATATAAGTAACCACCAAAAAGAAAAAAAACAAAAACAAAAAACAAACAAAAAACAAAACAAACAAAAAAACAATCTCACTTAAAAATTTGCTGCAATGCCAGTGATAAACAAGTTATAGTTTGTAGAACCATTGATGTAAGGTAGAGAGTAAAGGGTGTGGGTGGATTACAGCAGATAGATCTCCGGAGGGCAGGAAAAAGAATTGACTGCTTTGGAAGGGACTGGAATAAGAGGCTCAAGTGGAAAGGGTGAGGGAAGCGGGATCAAAGGTAGAAACTATGTGGAGAGGTAGATAAAACGAAGGAGGGCCAGTATGGAAAGTTAATACACTAGAAGCCTCCTAAAAGGTATATATGCATGCTTATGAAGGCAATCAAAACTGCCAAAAACTGAGGGAAGCAGAACTCCAACTTGATATCTCTTGTCACCAACTGAAGCTCCCTGTACTGAGACTGGATTAAATCTAATTGATTTGTTAGCCTAGGAGATGAATGACATCCCCCCCCCCACCCCCCCCCCCCCCAAAAAAAATCGAGGCTATTTTCAAGACTACAGCTTGCGCTCCACAAACTGAGGGCAAAGCCTCACTGACGAAGGTAATATGGACACATGTCCCTGAACATGGATAAGTCAATCAGTTGCCTGCTTAGAGCCCTCACTCCTACTGGCTGGTGTCTTTGGTAGAGACTGAAGTAGCATGTTCAGGGTCTGCATGGTTTTATACCAGATGGGTCCTAGAGCTGAAGGAAGAATAAGACACATGCCCAGATTTTTCTCCCAGAAACTATGTCTAATTGATAAGCAATTTAAAATGAAAGTATACTTTTCTCCAAGATGATCTCACTAGGGAAATTACAACTCTTCAGAGTACACTGCATGGCCAACATAGATGGCTAACACAAAGAAAACTCAGTGCCCTTTTTTGAGGCTGCATATCATATTCATATGCATTATGCTTTCTGGTTCGTAGTTTTTATGGGATTGCTGAGTGCCTGAATGAGGAATCTTTGCATCTTTATCTGTTTCTTGTTTTTGTTGTTGTTGTTTTTGTTTGTGATTTTTTTTGGTAGGCTCTTTTCTTTCTGTTTGTTTGCTTGGTTCTATTCTGATGTGTTAGATTTTGTTCTAACTTATTATATTTTTTTTATTATTATTCCTTTGAATCAGGTTTTGTTTTTATTTTTTATTTTTTTCGGAGGGGAATGTTTAGTGGTTTTTGTTGTTGTTTTGTTTTTTCAAATTATAGACAGAGAGGGGTGGATTCTGGGTAAGTGGGACGGAACCGAGAAGAGTACAGCAAGGAGAAGCTATAGGATATATGAAAAAATATATTCAATAAACGTGGAAAAAACTAGCAAAAATAAATTTTTGTTTGTGTGCATTCGTGTAAGTGTGTGTGTTCATATGTACGTTGTGATGTCCTCATGTTCCATTCACTTTTTATTGTCTCTGACACATGTTCTCTCATTCCTGAAACTCAGTAAGCAGGTTAAGTACCAAAGCACAAGAACCAATGTGTGTCTTCCTGGGTGAGGAAGAGCAACTTTCACATAGAACCAAGGGTTTTTCTTAGAGAAAAATTCTTAATTTACTCATAGAAAATTTCATAAATGCATTTTATATCTCTTGTTTATAGCTACTTTCTTTTTGTTCCAACCCAGTCAATAGCAGAACCTCTACACCTCAATGCTGCACCCTCCACACCTCATTCCTGCACCCTCCACACATCACCCCTGCACCCTCCACACCTCACACCTGCACCCACTACACCTTGCTCCTGCACCCTCCACACCTCACTCCTGCACCTTATTTACTACTCGTAACACTATGAATTCAATCCATTTTTTTCCATATGTACATAGATGTGTGGGATCAAGTGAAGCATGGGAAAATTACTAGCAGTCACTTAGCCTTGTCTTTACATTGCTACCATGTGGAATCGTGGAGATGTTTATATCTCTGATTAATTTACCATTTACTTGTAAATTAATTGAACTTTGAAGAAAAAGCATTAAAGAGAAATAGATACATAGGTAATGGAAATCGAATCTGTTGTTGGTAAAGTATGCGTAGATCAGTCACATTATGCCAGAGTGAGACATAATTACCTGGAGAAATCTTGCAATAGGAAATATATCAATCCTCAAGACCATAGTATTGTGTTTATTACATCTTAAAAGAAGTTGCTTTAGTAGATGTAAAGCAATAATGAAAAGTATGAGTTATTAGTGAAGTAATTATGACAGATATGAGATAATTAACACCTTGATTAATCGTTTATTCACTCATAACAAATACAAATAGCTTATTGTTGTGACTAGTATTGCTTTCCTAGGTAGCAGAAAATACATAATAATCTCTCACACCCTTACTTTAAATAATCGATTCTAAAAATAGCATACAGTTTTATCTGCCTAATTTCAACATTAGTTTCAGTGTCCTGTACATTCAATACTGGATCAGATATCTGAGGATTACTTCAGAGGAGAGACGTGAGGTTGACTGTTATACCTGATGTCAGAAAGGATGGAAGCCCACAGGGCTGTACGGCCAGTCCTGAGGAAGCCCACAGGGCTGTACGGCCAGTCCTGAGGAAGCCCACAGGGCTGTACGGCC
>JADRCH010000047.1:10941223-10977664 GCA_019843965.1 Rhynchomys soricoides
CAGGGCTGTACGGCCAGTCCTGAGGAAGCCCACAGGGCTGTACGGCCGGTCCTGAAAGAATGGCAAAGGCTGGAAGTCCAAACTACATCACCATTTTACATGTTACAAAAAGAAAGATGGTCCTACACACTCAGTGTTTTATTTCAGATGCTATTATGGGTGGTTTATTAAAACAACAACTGGTAGTGTGGGTTAAGAGAACCCAGTGACAGGCATGGTGGGTACTTCCTTTAGAAGGTCTCTCAGATGGCACTTGTGCTTGAACATTTCATCTGGAGGGGAAAAAAAAACTACCCGATGTATATACTGCATTAGGATATCATTTCAAAACATTATCAGCAACAATATAACATTAATAAATAGCTGAATAAAATCCACACTATCTCTGAAGAACAACTATAGTGATTTAACAATATTCAAAATAAAGCCATTAAATTAACACAAAGCTAAAAAGATTTTAGAGAAATTAGAGGCATACCATACTTTGAAATCCAGTCTGAGGTGGATCTGGTTTCATCTTTCTCACTTCATAAGCTAAGAGGAGCACTTGGGAAGAAATAGACTGTGATCAGTTCTAATGGGCAGCAGCTGCTGCATCACAGAAGCCATAGTTCTGTGCATCTCACCTCTGAAAGATTAGCAAACTGAAAGGAACAGCAGAAGGGCTAGCCCATATGTGCTTTCATCAAGCCAAACACTTTAGTGTGTTAATAATTTGTTCCTACATGAAGGATCCCTGGAAGAGAACACGTAAAGTTAGACTTTCAGTAACATATCTACTTATTTTAAAAATATTTTGAACAGAAATTCATAGAATCATACCTTTGAAAGATTTGCTTTTAAACATAAAAATAAATCATAATATTTTCTGCATTACAAAGGCATTGATTTTTTTCATAAAGACCTTAACAATATAAAGGAGTGATTCAGACCATCAGCTGACACAGGCAGGGATAAGAAAATTATATGTATAATGCAATCTGAATAAAACCATGAAAAGGTTAAAACTGAGTTTCCCTTCACTTAGTGCTTTTATAAAAAAACATATTAACAGTTTCTTTATAAGAAAACTAATTAAAATGTATAGATGTCAGATTTTGTTCAGCCTTCCATTGCTCTCAAAATGACAACTTTAAACAGACACCAACTCAAAGCAAATATGAAAGGAAAGTTAATTTTGGCTCATGGTTTCAGTCTTTAACTTGATGCCCATATAGCTGTGGCAGTTTTACTTCCAAACTCGAGGAGATACAGTGAATTAAATAAGCAGGCTGTTCATCTCTATGGCCAGACAGTAACACAGAGAAGAAAGTCTCCAATACTATCTATTGTCCTCTTCAAAGTAATGCCTGCAATAACAAACCATCCTTCCAAAGTCCCCACCTTTTAAATTTTGCATTGCCTCCTAACAGCTGAAGACAAAGCTTTCTTCAACGAACCTTTGGGAGATACCCTTGGTGAAAATTGCACACGATATTGAATTTGTCAAAGTTCTTTAGAGTAAGAGCATATACAGTGAACCTTTTCTCTTTTTGTATCTTTGTCTCTGTCTCTCTGTCATATGTTACAATCCCAAACATCAAGACAAGAAGTGGATTCACCCATTTCAAACCATGAATAAAATGTGTTATAAGTGTGCTTTCCATTTCTGGAAGGTAGTTCATTCCAGACACAGTCAAATAGATGACAAATAACAGCCATTAGAGATGATGTGGGTGGGATTTGCATGGGCACCATAGAGCTTTAAATCATAAAGGCTGAATAAATAAAGAAAGTAATGAAAACATTTTTCTATAAGGTACCATTCTATGTTGTTGGAAATAGACTTCAGGAGCTTATAGTCTACCTCAGATGGAAATTAAGAACTAATAACTATCTATAAGTCATTAGTAGAATAATTAGAGTAGTCTTATCATATTGACAGTATGAGTGTTTCATGGAATTACAGTGTCAAAAGAGTTTGAAATGTATAATCATCAAAACTTCCTCATTTTTATTCTTTAATATTTTCTTTACAGTCCAGTTGATTTCCCCATCCTTGTCTGCCCTTGGACTGTTCCTCATTCCATTCCTCGTCCCCTGCCTCCAGAGCATGTCCCCACTTCCCATCCCCATCCTACCATACTTTCTCACTATCTGTGGCCTCAGAACTTTCTTTTAATTTGAAATTTTGTTTGGTCATTAATTGCACTAAGTAATGATGACTTAAACAATGTATTATTTTTCTACTTGCAGTTAAAATATATTCAATAAAACTATCTCCAGAAACATGACCCACATCTAACTTTGTAAAATGTTCTATGATTGATAAATATGATCTGTATTCCAATGAATTATGTTGTTTTAAATTATCAGATATTATTTAGAACTATTATAATTTAAAAAGCTATTTAAGGGAGCTGGAGAGATGGCTCAGTGGTTAAGAGCTGCTTTTTCAAAGGTCCAAGTGTGAGAGGAAACTTAGGCTTCAAGAAGTTGCATCAGAGCAGCAAGGAAACTAACAGGATACATGGGTCACAGGATGAAGCTCTAGAATAGTGCCATTACCACATGCTCATAGAAGAGAAAACAGTTAGGAAGTTGAATTAAGAAAGTTTCAACTATCAATTTTTGGGAGGAACTCAATGAGTACAGTATTCTATGAAAACTAAAATATGTTTTAAAAGGAGAAGAAATAAAATACCAAGAATAAAATGAATGAAATATCATCTGTCATACTATACTGGCTATGCTTATATTAAATAGCAATAATCACTACTCAAGAAAGGAAACTGAACGTCTGAAAGCAAATAGGCCAAGAAGTTTACATGTTTGCTGCTTGTATCACTAACAGTATCTGTAATAACAGAACAGTTCAGAAAAGAAGGATATCTACTGCATCTGCTTACAGAACTGATCTTTCTAATGCTGTGAAAATAATTGTGATCTACATCATTGATTTCATTGCCAGGTTAGCTATTTCTTCTTCAATGGCTGGAGAATGATTTACTCATCAGTTAGAATCATTTGTCTTCTTCTAGAAAATTGTGATTGTATTTTACTCACATCTGTTATTATAACAGAGGGACACATTGTATACTTTGAACATTCATAATGTATAAAAATAATACAAGTATTATGATTATGATGAATACACTTACTCTTAACATTTCTCCAATATGTGAGTGATTTAGAATCTAAAGACAGGAGACAGGTATTAGATTTTGACATATAAATGTGAAGTTAATATGTTATAAAATATGAAAATGCTTAAATAAAATTTTGGGAAAGACTTATTAACTATCTAATAAACATATTAAAAATTGCATCTTTATTTTTTTGTAGCATAAAATTAAATACAACCCATTGGACATATTGCTTATTGCAACAACAAATCATAGCTTTAAAGACAAAGTATCAACTATGTAATTTAGAAAAATAAAGCGTTTTTTCCTAAGGCTTTACAAGAACATAAAATGCTCTACCTCTATCAATGATATTTTATATGTCACCAATAAAAAACAAATATTTTCTAAGCATTGTTAAGCATTGTGTTTATGGGGCAGGTCTTGAATTCTTGGCAGATTTGTGACCATTTGAGACAGGGAATCATTGGGTCATTTTACCATCTATAAAAGAGCAGGTAACTATTGCCAGACTGGAAAACAGACTTTAGATACTGTCACAGTTGGACCCATAGGATTACAGTGACTCAAATTACTGCACCATTGCCACTGAGGCACACTTTTATTGGCTGTATAAGCAATATATGAAACAAGTCAGAAATATGATCCCTCATAAAGAAATTTTTTATGAGCCTAAAATTTAACTTCTTATTTAAGAAATCACCAAGTAGTCCATAATATGCCATGTTCTTAGAACAGAGATACTTGACTGTATATTTTGATAATGTGTTGAATAATTTCACATAAAAATAATACATAATATTTATACCATAATACATATTTTACCAATTTTAAACATAATTATTATTAAATACTGATATAGGTATGTGTGGAGTAGTAGGGAATAAAATGTTTAAAAAATCTTATTATACCATGTGTGTTTATATAAAATAGGACAAGCTTATTTAAAGGATTTTTTAAATTGTATTTATTCTTCCACATGTGTGTATAGTTTTGTTTGCATGTTGGCATGCATTGTGTGTGTGTGTGTGTGTGTGTGTGTGTGTGTGCTAATAAGTGCCACGATTTTCATTAGGAGGTCAGAAGACAAGTAGTGAGGTTTCTATTTTATCCTTCACCATGTCTATCCCAGGATTGGAACTCGAGTCTCAGACACTGTGACAAACCTCAATCTGCTCACCTAACTTGCTGGCTACAAATACCTTCAATGAAAGGAAATCTTACTTCTGAGGCATTTTGAAATATACTGCAAATACGAAACTGCTAATTGTCCAAGCACTACTAGAATTCGATCCATCTTCCACTAATTGCCTTCCAAGGAATTGTGATGGTTTCTCCAGTTTTCTATCTTTTCACTATAGACTCTTCTCAATCTAATTATGACATCAAGCCTCAGTAAAGGGTAAGTGCTCTTCACAGTGTCCTATACCATTTCAAGCAAATGCTCGAGTGGTTGCTATGACCAAAGGTGGTCTATGGGTTATTCACTTCCAACTGTGCTACATGTCAATCAAATGCATCCTCTTCTATTTTTACTTCACTCCATTCAAACGGATGCTTCTTCCCTTCTTTCAAATCCTCCACACACTAGCTCGCTTTTCTTGAGTACAAACATTGTTCATGGCAATAAATTTCTCAGATGCGATCATTGATCTCTTCTTCACCCCCCCATGTCACTAACAAAATTACCACTAATCATCAAGCTATTCTTACAGTATCACTCAAAATAGAAACACAAAGGATAAATTTTCTATTATCAAACCCTATATTGCTTTCTTCTCAGAACTTATCATTATAGAAAACTTGTAAAATTATACTTTGCTATTTTTTCCAATGGCAACACATCCACAGAATGTAAGAATTTTAAGTTTGGGTGTTTCGTTCACAAAGTAATCAGCATGACATTTACATGTTTTATTCACTAGCATGAATTACAAAACTCAGACTGATGCTTTGAACAAACTTTCCAGCTTTTTAAACAAATGAACTTATTCTAGAAGACTAATTTTAATGTTTATGTAGTTGTCTTTTATTTTCTCCTCTCAATAGAATATGGTAATTTTATAGAAAAAATACAAAGTTGATATATTGATGTAAAAGTAGTTAAGCATGTAAATAAAATAATAAACATAAACAAAAAACTAAAGGTTTATTTATTTTAAATTTGTTAGATGTATGTTAAAGCTTGAAAAAATATCCATTCTATAAAGTTTATATGTTATGATGATTATTCTTGTTTTCAAGGAGTTAATTTGTCCTTGATATACCACTCTTCTTTCCTATATAACCAAAAATGTACAATAATACATAAAACTTTTATGAATTTCACAAAGGCATGTCTAGATAATTGACTTCAACCCTACTTTGTAATACTACAAATAACAAAGATTTCATGACAACCATACTCAAGAGCACTGCCTTATTTTCCAATAAAGAAGGAAAACAAAAAGAAGGATGTCCTCCTCTTTTTCACTGGTATATATTAACTGCAGAAAATATTTAGCTTTGTTGTGATCCTTTCATATATGTGTATAGGTATTGGGTTGTACCATCTCCTCTTTCTGTGCTACTCCATTTTATTTTCTTGAAATAGTATCATAATTATAATGATCTAATAAAAATACAAATAAACCTGTGTATAAGCATACCTTCAGACAAATTAGATCTGTTTTTTCATGTTATAAAATGTTTCCTGTAGTGAATTCTATGGTGTGTTTGTGCCTTTTAAATTTTATTAGTCTTTCTATAATTTATTATCTAATTCTTTAAGCCGTATCATTGTCTCTAGTGACATTTTTGCCCTCTCCATATGCTCTTAGCAGAACTTATCCAATTTCACTATACACACATACTAATTCATACACAGAGTGATGGCAATATGTGGAATTATTAGTTTCTGAGGTCACTTCCACTTCTCTAACAATTCCATCTCTTTTTTCCTATGCCTTTCTCTTTGTCCTTCAATAGTAGTGTTACCACAAAGTATCAGTGCATAATTTTGGAGGATGTAGTTGTATAATCAGTAAATGCAAAATTACTAGAATTTCTTAGAAGAATCCCCTGTTCCTTGTGAGTAGGTCTCATTTCTGTATTCACAACCCAAGTAGTACCTTTTAGTTCCATACACAGTAAAAGATAATTGGGTCTAGAAATTAACAGAAGCAAAGATGAGAACCATGAACATCCCATTGTCAGTCTGTTGCACTTAATAAAAGTGCAATCGTCTTGCTTTATTTTAAATATGCTACGTGGGAGAATAAAAAGAAAAACAAAAAACCACCATACAGCACCCCTGGTATGTACCATTGTTCTTTTTACTGCCAGGTTATTCGTTGAGGCAAAAATCCCAGATGTTGACCAAAATTAAAGTAATAGTTCACTTTCAGGAAAGCAGTGGTGTACAGATTGCTTAGATAATGTAAAAACTATGAGCATGGCCATATGCTTTATGTCCAGTCCTTAGTAGTGCTACTACGATCTTTACTTGATTTTAAACTTCAAATTATATAATCAGCTGCTCAGATTTCCTCATTAAAGTATTTGGCATTCAGTAACATTGTCCTTATGTTTTCAACCTTGACTGTCCCTACATTATTTTAATTAATTTCAGTTACAGATAAAGTTACAGAAAGTTCCTCTATACCCATCAGATCTTGCTAGTCATCCTCTTGATGAACACATAGAATTTTGTAGAAGTGAACAGTTTTTCAATTTTCAATTTGTCATTGGTAAATATTTAAAATAAATAACTGTTTCCTAGGTTCTCTAACTCCAGGGATGTCTCCCATTGTGACTTCTTTATTGTTTCTATTTCTATTTTTTAATTCCTGAATGGTTTTGTTCATTTGTTTGATCGTGTTTTCCTGTAATTCTGCCCATTTGATTGTGTTTTCCTGTAATTCTTTAAGGGATTTTTGTGTGTCCTCTTTAAGGGCTTCCAGTTGTTTACTTGTGTTCTCTTGTATTTCTATAAGGGTGTTATTTATTTCCTTCTTAAAATCTTCTATCATCCTCTTGAGATGTGATTTTAAGTCTGAGTCTTCCTTTTCTGGTGTGTTGGGGTATCCAGGGCTTGCTGTGTTGGGAAAGCTTGGTTCTGGTGTTGCCAAGTAGACTTGGTTTCTGTTCTTTTTGTTCTTGCCCTTGCCTTGAGCAATCTGGTTATCTCTGGTGTTAGCTGGTCTTACTCTCTCTGACTGTGGCTTGTCTTTCCTGCACACCTAGGTGTCAATACTCCTTGGAGACCAGTTCTCTCTGAGAGGAATTTGGGTTTGGAGAGCTGTGGTACAGGGTCAGCTCTGGGGTGCAGACAGAAACAAGAATGATCTAATCCCCAGCTGACCCTTTTTTCCTGTGTCCTGATGGCTCTGCTAGGGTCCCTCTTGGTCCAGTGAATTTGAAAAGAAGTGGTGGTCTTGCCTGTGCTTAAAGGTGTGTTGGCACTCTTTCTGTACCAGCTCTCTCCTGGCACTATTTGAGTATGGAGCCCTGTGTCACAGGATCTGCTCTTCAACCACAGAAAGAAACTAGATCCCCATTCCTCAGTCCCTGTTACCAGAGTATTCCAGATGGGTCCCTCTGAGCAGTCACTCCTGGGAGGGTAGCTTTCTCCCAGCGCTATTTGGCTATGGAGCCTTGGTAGCCCAGGCAGAGGACTACAGCCACAGATGGAAATCGGAAGACTCTTACCTTTCGGCTGTTCCTCAGTCCCTGTGTCTGGAGTCCTCCTCTTTTTGGCTTTTCAACACTCATGGGCAGCTAGCTTTCTCTAGGCGCTGTTTAGCTATGGAGCCCTGGTGGCCCAGGCAGAGATCTCCCGCCACAGATGGAAACCGGAAGAAAATAATTGTTATTACATAGCTTTCCCACATTTTGTATAATTCTAGAGGGATATATATCAAATAAAGTGGTCTAGACATTTTTAAAATCACTCAGGAAATCAATCTGGTGATTCCTCAGAAAACTGAAAATAGTTCTACCTGACGACCCAGCTATACCTCTCCTGGACATATACTCAAAAGATGCTCTACCATACCATAAAGACATGTGCCCCACCATGTTCATAGCAGTCTTATTTACAATAGACAAATAACCCAACTGTCCCTCAACCAAAGAATGGATACAGAAAATGTGATTCATTTACACAATGAAATACCATTCAGCAATTAAAAATGAGGACATAATGAATTTTGCAGACAAATTGATGGAGATAGAAAGTATCATCCTGAGTGAGGTAATTCAGACCCAAAAGGACATGCATGATATGTATTCACTGATGAGTGTACCTTAACCAAAAAAGTATAGAATACCTAGGATAAAACACTCAAAATCTAAGAAGTTTAACAAGCAGAAAAGCCCAAGTGAAGAGGCTTCAATCCCATTAAGGAAGGGTAACAAAATAATCATAAAAGGCAAAGAGAGGGAGGGAACTGAGTGGGGGATGGGAAGGGCAGGGGAAAAGGGGAAGATGAGCAGGTATGGGGAAGGGGACAAGAGAAAAGCCCGGAGGGCTAGGATAATGAATGGAAATATTCACACAGCTTCTGGGTGTATAAGGTGGGGGAACCTTCTAAAAATTACCAGAGAACTGGGAGATGAGAGATACTCAATCTGTAACCTTACCCTAAATACCCAGAAGTGTGGAGACAGAACTCAAAGAGTTTACCTCAAGTAGATAAATAGGGCTTCAAGTGGAAAGACAGGGTTACCAACCCACAGTCAAAATTTCTTACCAAGAGTTGTATCTAAAAGAACTGCAGAGAGAAAACTGGAGAAGAGATTGAGGGAAAGACAGTACAGTGTAGGGCCCAACGTGAAATCCATCTTATTGGGTTGGAAGACTCCAAGACCTGACATTATTATTGATGCTATGATGTGCGTACAGACAGGAGTCTGGCATGACTGTCCTCTGGCAAGCCCTATCAACAGTTTACTGAGACAGAGACAGACAGTTACAGATACTTAAAGAAACAGATACTTACACCTACCCATTGGACTTAAGTTGGGGAACCCTTTGAATTAGAAGATGAAGAGGAGGGTGACCCCACAGGAAGACCCAAAGTCTCAACTAACCCTGACCAGTGGGAGCTCGAAGAGACTAAGCCACCAACCAAGCGGCATATAGGGGCAGGTCTGAAACCTCTGGCTCATATATAGCAGAAGCCTGCAGGGTCTGGCCTCAGTGGGAAATGTGCCTAATCATCAAGAGACTTGCGGCCGGGGGAGAGGGATGCCTGATGAGGGGATATCCTATCAGAGCACAGGGGAGGAGGAATGGAATGAGGAACTATGGGTGGGGGGACCAGAAGGGGAGGCAAAGGCTGAAATGTAAATAAATAAAATAGTTTTTAAAAGGACAAAACAAATAACACCAAAAAGACAAATAGTCATGTTTGAAGGTTTTCTGACAACAATTTATTGAGGAAATATATATTGAAATCACCATGTGAAGAAGAAATTCAATTGTCAGTCTAAGATTACTCTAGTGGTAATCACAAGTTTTAGAAAAGAGATGGCGTAAAAGAAACTTTCATATCTTTAGCTACCCACTAGAAGCTCTTCAGTTTGTGATATACTTTTTGAAAACTCTCTAACAGTGACTAAAACAATGTAAAGACAAACAATATACTTGACCAATTACTACTCAGTATATTATAGGTTATTTATATGATATATCGCTACCTAATCTATAAGAGCAACAAACAGTATGGGTGAAACACATTAAAAACAAACCATACAGGAAGTTAATATTAAATGTTAAATATCACCTTTCCTGTGATTACTGTACTCCTTTAGAAAATGAATTGTCTCGATCCTTCATTTTGAGTTAAGTTGATAGATAGATGGTCTGAATTTTAAGAGGACCTAATTTAGTTCTTATCACTATTTGTTGTTAATTCTACTATCATGTACTAAAAATCTGCCATGGAAACTGAGGAACAATTAATATGGTTATATTCTCTGATTGCACACTCTTTATGAATACACCATTACTAATGAGTGGAAAGAAATGGTTTGGTTAATGATTTACAGACCGAGAAGATAAGAAAGCATGGTGGTATCAGAATGGGATGTTTTTGTGGTCTATTTATATATGTGTCTGTGGAAGATTTAAACAATAATACAAAAGTGATTGTCTTTTGTCATCCTGAACCTGTCCTGTCTTCTGTTCAAAGGGCCTGTTAGTGAACATCCTGATAACGACAAGTGGTATCGCTGTTTTCCTCAGGAGAACTCACTTCTGCTGACCAGTAAGAATAAGGTTGAAATCAAAGTTAAATATTCTCTACAACGGGGATGAATGCATGACTGTTCCATAATGCAAGGGAGCTAATGGCAATCAGGAAAATCTTTGGTAACAAAGCACTTGCACCAAATGCAGTTTCTCTTGGGCAATCAACACTTTCTCAAGATTAGATTAGACACATATCTATGGAATAAAGATGTATTCCATACCCAATAGTGTGCTGCATGAGCCACATTCATTAACATCTGTGCAATTTTCTTTGTGTGCTGGTAGAAATCATTCATTTCAATTGTCCCTAGGATTTCTGCTTTTTAAAGTTGAACAGTGTTGCTAGTTCCAGGAAGCCTTCCTGTCTACACAAGAGTAAATAGTTTTTTGGGTTTTTTTTTTTTGTCTAGTAAAATTACTTCAATTTAGCATATTTCATCACATTTAATAAACTGAACAAAAACTGGAAATTTTTATACTTATAAGGTTAAAATATAGAGGTTATGTGCAAAATATGTTAAAAATAAAAAAAATTCATAAATTTTACTACATTTATATATAGTGGGTATCAGGACTGTAGGTCAGAGAAAAACTTCAGGAATTCAATTCTTTCTACTACATGGGTCCTAGGATTTAAGCTTAAATATCAAGATTTAGGGACAAGGACCTTGTATTAATCAGGGTTCTTTAGAATCACAAGTTACAGAATATCTCTATATATTAAGGGAAATTATTAGAATAACTGCAGTCTAATTATCCCAAAAATGGACAATAAGCTGGGAATGGGAAGTCCAAGAATCTAATGGCTACTCAGTCCTATGAAACTTTGTGTTCCATCCAATCTTCTGCATAATCTGGAATCCTGGAGATGTAGATTCCTGCAGATGTGCTGGCAAGTAAGTGCCAGTGGGTGAAGAAGGAAGCTTTCCTTCTTCCATTGTCCTTATGTAGGCCTCCTCCAGCAGAAGGTATGGCCCAGATTGAAGGTGTACACCACCATGCTTGGATCTAAGCTCTTCTTTACTTGGAACTTGATCTGTCCCAGAGTTTCCTTGAACGCAAAGATCTCCTTACCTCTGTCTCTTTGGATTAAAGGTGTGTACCACCTTGTCTGGGCCTAAGCTTTTTATGACTCAAGACCTAGATAAAAAGTATGTGTCTTCAGGCCTTAAGAACTGGATCACAAGTATGTTCTCCATTTCTGGACTGTAGTTCAATCCAGGTGTAATCAAATTGGCAACTTGGAATAGCCATCACAGGCCTTTACTACTGAAACAAGTTTCTATCTTACATTCCATAAATTAGCTCTTTATTGGACATTCTTAATAGTAATTTGATGATTTATGTGACACTCAAATATTGAGAAATAATAATTTCAGCAAAAAATATTATAAAAGTAATATCTTTCATCAAATAACATTTTTGTTCTTTATTTCATCCATTAGTATGGGTTATAATTACTTCAATCCCAAAATCATTCCTGTATGATGGACAGAGAAAGGTTATCCGAACTACAAATGCATAGAAACCAGGCAATGAAATATGCTACTCTGGGTAAGAGAAACTTAGCAATGCATGGCATTTTGCCAACCAAGAGGCAGATGTTAACTATAACTGTGAAAAGAACATGAATAGAGAAAAAATAGAATTGTGTTGTGAAAGTTTAGTTTAGAAATTATGAAATTGGATTCCTAAGAAAAATACAGTGATATAAAAAGAAAGGTATAGTGCGATCAGTCACTGTTTGTGTGTTGCTTCCAAGGAGTAATAGGTCCTTTTCTCATTCCAAGACTTTATAATCTGTGGAAAGTTAAAGAGTCAAGATGCTTGACCACTACGGCAACAGAAATAGTTGGTCACTTTCAATGAAACAAAATCTAAGAAACCAGGTTATCAGTTTGTGGAGTTCAATAGGATATATACCATCTATAATTGCTTAAGAAAACTTTATTTCAAAATTTAGTAAGTTTCCCAGGAAATTTTTATAATGTAAATAGTTAGTTTTCTTTTATATAAAAAGTGTGAATGCTGAGCTTTCTCTATGCTCAATTTGCAAATCATTTTATACATAAGTATCACCTTTTTCCTGCTCTGGGTGCACTATTTGGATCTGCTGTGCTTCTGTGGATACTGAATAGAAACAACGATTGATTACTATTCAAAAAGCTCAATTTATATTTGGAAATATGCACATGCTACATTAGAAACACAAGTCCTGCAGATGTGTGATATATTGCACGGATATGTGACAGCTCTTAATCTTTGCAATACTTTCTTTAATATTGAGCACATCTGAGAAGATATAATAAAATGACAGTTAAGGTGGAAATTTGTTTTCAAATGTAACAGTATCATTTTATACCATAAGTTATGACTGATCACTGAAATGTTCACATCAATGATTGAAAATAGAATGTTACATGAGGCTTGAAGAACTTGTTTTATATTTGCTGTGTATACTCTCACTAATATAAAATAAATAATGCCCTCCACCTATGACTATGTTTAAACAGCTTAAAAACTTTCACAGGGAATATAGATTAAAAATATAAACTGACAGCCCTCATTTTCACTAATAAGCATTTATTTGAGTTTAAATAAGTATGCAAAATCTGGCATGGTGGATTATACCTGTACTTTAGGAGGCAGAGGCAGGCTGACATCTGAGTTCTTGACTAGCTTGCTCTACAACGTGAGTTTCAGGACAGCCAGGGCTACACAGAGAAATCCTGTCTTGAAAATTAAAAGAAATAAAAAGCAAATAGCAAAAATAAAAGCAGATAACACAAAATTAACATGTCAAAATGACATATTTTAAATGATGTTTAGAATTTTACTGTTGGTGCACTTGAAAACGTAAGAGAAATTTATTTTTCTATAATGTAATTAAAGCTAAGAAATTGAAAGCAAATGTAATTTGAGCAGTGTGTGATGTGTGGGTCTGGGCTCTTCATAGTAGGTGCATTTCAATCAGATATTAGAGTCACCTCCTCCATCTCCACTGCATTTTAAGGGCTCAGCTCAGAGAACTTAGATGATATACCACAAGGACACACAGATAATTAATGCCAGAGCACACTGAAGCTCACCATATGGATTGAAATCCTATAGTTCCTTCTATTCAATTAATGAGGCACCTTGGAAAATGTATATGCTTCTGAAAGGCACACATATTCATAGCATACATTGTTTTAGCTTCTAAAAGTGTAAGAAATCCTCAAATTTTGCTAGTTTTCATGAACATAAGAGTAGTGCATTCAAATTATGAGTTAATAGAAAATGTTCAGTAATTATATCATTTTTCTAAAAATTTTAACAATTTCTATAGAGTATATATTGTTGTGTAAGCTATAATCAATAAGATGCTGTTATATTAAAAATAGAAAGCCACAATATCAAGAAAAATATGCTAATTTCCCAGAGAGATTGCTCGGTGCTAAAGTATTTTCTTTGAATAATGACATTAATTATAGAAGATGTTATGCAGGTACCAATTGGAAAGTAAGTTCTAGATTCCCTCTTCTTTGTGAATTGCTTCAATATGATGATTCACTTTTTATATTTGAGAGAGAGAGCTGGGTCCTCCTTCAGGTGAGTGGCTTTATGAATAATGTTTTTGGCCAGACTTCTACTTAAACTGAATACATAAATTGTAGGTCTCAAGCAATTGGGATCCTTTTCTGAAAAGATAGGAGCTCATTTTACTTTTTTTTTTTTTTTGGAATATTTTAGAGTGTGACTAGTTAATCATGCTTTCTTGGATAAGAGGATATTTAAAGGTGGAGTATAGATAAACAGTATGTAATTTAAGTAATGGATTTTTCTCAAAATCAAAATATCCTTAACAGAAAAAGGCATCCTCACACATGGAATGATATCCCAGTTCTCTCTCTGTGTCTCTATCTGTGTCTCTTTCTGTCTCTGTCTCTCTGTCTCTCTGTCTCTCTCTCTCTCTCTCTCTCTCTCTCTCTCTGTCTTTCTCTCACTCTCTTCCTCATTCTCCCTTTTGCCCTCCCTCTCCTCTCTCTCCCCTGACCCTCCTCCTCTTTTTCCCTTACTGTCTTTGTGAGTCTGTTTGTTTCCAATAGGTTTCTATTTTTAATGGAATTTGAGAACACTGGGATCATTATTCATACATTATTTTTTGTTTTGTTTTTGTTTTTTGTTTGTTTTGGTTTGTTTTGTTTTGAAACAGAGTTTCTCTGTATAGCCCTGGCTGTCCTGGAACTTACTTTGTAGACCAGGCTGGCCTCGAACTCAGAAATCCACCTGCCTCTGCCTCCCAAGTGCTAGGATTAAAGGCTTGTGCTACCACTGCCCCGCCATTCATACATATTTTATATTAAGGACTTGCTTTCTTGCTGATGGATTTCATGTTACTGGAACCTTCTATGGTGAAAGGAACTAAGGATGGATGAAGGCATTCATCTCCTTCATGGGAGTCCCACATTTAAGATCTCATCATCAAACAACTGCCATACCTGCTAACATCATCACATTAGGAAATCAGTTTTCAACATTGTGTAATTCTGGGTATACATACACTTTAGAGTCAAACATCACTCGTGCTAACAAGCTTCAAGAAAACCAATACTTAGTTCAAAATTTAAAAATGGTTAACATCAAATGAACTAAATAGAATGTCTATATGTACTTACACTTTTTCACATTTTATTTTCAATTAATTAATTTTTAAAGTCCCAATTGCTACCCCCTCTTCTGGTACCCCTCACAGGGTCTCTCACCCATACTCCTGCCTCTTCCCTTTTAGAGGGTGGGTCCCCATATGGGTATATCTCCATGCTGGCATGTTAAGTCTCTGAAGCAATAGTCAAGACAAAACAGCCCTGTTGGGAAACTGATTCCACAGACAAGCAACAGCTTTAGGGACAGCCTCCACGAGAGTTATTGGGGGAGCTTCATGTAGACTCAGCTCCACATCTACTACATATGTAGCAAGAGCTTTAGTCCAGTCTATGTATGCTCTTTGATTAGTGCTCAGTCTCTGAGAGCTCTTATGGGTCCAGGTTAGTTGACTCTGTTGGTCTTCCTGTGGACTTCTTTTCCCCTTCAGGGCTCATAATCCTTCCCCCAACTTTCCTATAAGTCTCCTCTTGCTCTGTCAATATTTGGCTGCAGGTATTTGCATCTGTTTCAGTCAGCTCCTGGTTAGAGTCTCCCAGAGGACAGTTATGCTAGGCTCCTATCTGCAAACATAAGAGTGTATCAGTAACAGTGCTGGGGATTAGTACTTGTCCATGGAATGGGTCTCCAATAGGGCCTGTTGTTGGCCATTTCCTCAGTCTCACATTTTTGTCCCTGCATTTCTTTTAGAAAGGAAAAGTTTTGGTTGAAAGTTTTATATGTATGTTAGTGTCCTTATCCTTCCACTGGGGTTTCTGCTTGGTTACAGGAGCTGGCCTCTTCAGGTTCGATATCTCATCCCAAATCTCTGGCACTTCCTAAAGATTCCCCACAACTTCTTCATCCCTGGAATCTTCAGATTTCCTTTCATTCTCTTGACCCTTTGTCCCTCTCTCCTGTCTCTCCTTATATCTGATCCTAACACCATCATTCTCTTTAATATCCTGTCTCTTGTCTAGTTCTCTAACCCTACTTCTATGTCCTATGAATATTTTATTCAACCTTCTAAGTGAGATTCAAGCATTATTACTTCTTATTTAGATTCCTTGGGGTTTTGGGATATGTGATTGGTATCCAGTACTTTATGGCCAATATCCCCTTATCAGTGAGTATATACCATGTCATGAATGTCCTTTTGGGTCTGGGTTACCTCAGTCAGGATGATTTATTCTAGTTCCATCCATTTAATGGATGTCCTTATTCTTGAGGTCCTTATTTTTAATAGCTGAATAGTAGGCCATTGGTAGATGAAGCACATTTTCTGTATCCACTCTTCAGTTGAGGGACATCTGACTTGTTTCCAGTCTGTGGCTTTTACAATTAAGGCTACTATGAACATAGTGGTACACATTTCTTTTGCGCATGGTGGAACATTTTTGGATATATGTCCAGGACCTGTGTAGCTGTGTTTTCAGATAGGATTTTGTCCAATTTTCTGAGAAACTGCCATAGTGATTGTTCAGTATTCAATCACACCAGTAATGGAGGAAAGTTCCTCTTTCTCCCATTCTTATCAACATGTGCTATCATCTGAGATTTTTATCCTAGCCATTTTGAATGGTATAGGATGAAATCTCAGGGTCATTTTGATTTGCATTTCCCTGATGATGAAGGGCTTTGAATTACTCTTTCAGTGCTTCTTGGCCATTCGAGATCCCCCTATAGAAAATTTTCAGTTTAATTCTTTACCCCATTTTCAAACTGGGTTATTTGGTTTACTGGACTCTAACTTCTTGAGCTCTTTATATATTTTGGATATTTATGTATTCAATATTTATATATTTATATATTTTGGATCATTTTCTAATGTGGGTTAGTGAAGTCCATTTCCCAATCTGTAGGCTTCCTTTTTATCCTATTGACAGTGTCCTTCTTACAGAAGCTTTTTAGTTTCATGAGCCCTCTTTTATCAATTGTTACCCTTAGAGACTGATCCATTGGTGTTCTGTTCTACTCAGTAAATTCTCTTCTGTGCATGTTCTGAAGGCTATTCCCCACTTTCTCTTCTATTAGATTTGGTATATATGGTTTTTATGTTGAGGTCTTGGACTTTAGTTTAGTTCAGGGTGATAAATATGGATGTATTTTTATTGTTTTACATGTAGACATCCAGTTAGACCAGAACCATTTGTTGAAGATGCTTTCATTTTTCTTTTTCTTTTTTATACCATACCAGCGTTCACACTGTCCATCCAAAGGGAAGTTAGGCAAGGGACCATCACACAGAGCTGGTTCATGTCCCATAATTGTCTTTTTTTTTTTTTTAATTTTTATTTTTGATACTTTATTTACATTTCAAATCATTTTCCCTTTCCAGGTTATTGTATAGTTTGGGGCTCTTTTTCATACAACAGGAGTCCATAGGTGTGTGAGTATATTTTTGAGTCTTTGACTCTATTTCATTTATTACCCTGTCTGTTTCTATACCAATAACATGCAGTTTTTATCACTATTGCTGTGTAGTAGTACAGCTTGAGTTCAGGGATAGTGTTTCCTGCAGAAGTTTTTATATTGTTCAGAACTGTTTTAGGTATCCAGGTTTTTTTTGTTTTTTTGTTTTGTTTTGTTTTGTTTGTTTTTGTTGTTTGGCTTTTGTTTGTTTGTTTGTTTGTTTTGTTTTGTTTGTTTTTGTTGTTTGGCTTTTGTTTGTTTGTTTGTTTGTTTGTTTTGTGGTGGTGTTTTGTTTTTCCATAGGAAGTTGAGAATTACTCTTTCACGTTCTGTAAAAATTGTTTTGGAATTTTAATGGGAATTACATTGAATCTGTAGATTGTTTTTGGTGACATGACCATTTTCACTATGTTAATCCTACTAATCCATGGCCTTGGATATCTTTCTATCTTCTGATATTTTCAATTTCTTTCATCAAGGACTTGAAGTTCTTTTCATAGAGATATTTTACTTGCTTGTTTAGAGTTACAAAGGGAATTTTATATTGCTTGTGGGTATTGTGAAGGGTGTTGTTTCTTTAGTTTCTTTTGTAGCCCAATTATCTTTTGCATAAGGGAGGGCTAGTTATACAAGGCACATACCTAAACATAATAAAAACAATATACAGAAAGCCAATAGCCAACATCATATTAAATGGAGAGAAAATTAAAGCAATTACACTAAACTCAGTGACAAGACAATGCTGCCCACTCTCTCCCTATCCATTCATTATCATATTTGGAGTTTTAGCTAGAGTTGTAAAATAAAAGGAATTCAAGGAGATACAAATTGGAATTAGAAGAAATCGAAGTATCACTAGTTATTGATAATATGATAGTATACTTACACAATCCCCAAAATTGTACCAGAGAACTACTGCAACCAATAAACACCTGCAGCAAAGTTGCTTGACACAAAATTAACTCAAAGAAATCACTTTTACATATATTAAATGTAATTGAGAATTCTTGAGGTAGTTCTAAATCTTTGCTGCACATTGTTTTGGAAAAAATACAACATTTCTTTATGGACAACTCTATAAGGAAACAAATAATGTATTCTCATAATTCTGGTGGAAAAAGAGTAAACAGAGAATAAAGTGATGATCAAAGTCAGCAAATGACTGTGACTTGATAAACTAATCATTGGACATAAAGGTAACGAAGATGATAGATACACCCATGTTTAACAGATATTAAATGATTTGGTTTCTTTCTTCAATTTTTAAAACACCATAGCATTATGAAGAGAATTTATATAAGTTTTATAAATCTTAATTTAATAACTTTTTTATTCCTGAAAATCTCTAAGCAGATAAATGCATTTATTTTAAACTTTGTAATCTGAACATGTGGAAGTGAATATGTTTTTGTGATATGAATCATAATTTCTTAAATAATCTATAGCTTTTCATAGTCACATATTTATTGCAAATATATCTTCCCTGCTTCCAACTCTCCAGGCTGGGGTTTCAAGGCCACGCAACCATACCTTCATTGAACTTGTTGCATTTTTCAGAGGAAAATAATACTGAAAACAAAGTTGATTTTTTAAATTCTGCCCTCCATAAACTGAGAACCATTGTAACTGTGAATATTATCTGGATTTGATTTATCTTTCTCTAAAATCTATTCTTATACCTAATGGGGAACAAATTACTTATTACTCAAGAAAGACACTTATTGCCTGGTGTTGCAGAAAGAGAATATTACCATTTACATTTAAATGAGATTTGAAATGTTAATGAACAGATCCAGTATTCTAATTATCTTTCCAAATACTTTCAGGTGAACTTTGTAGGTAGATTTTGCATTTGTTTTAATTTGGAGAGCCCTACAGAATCATTTGAAAGAACATACTGCCCATAGTGAACACATTAGCATGGATATTGTTATCATGTTAAATATAATTTCAGCTGTTAATAATAAATATGTATCATTACAATTCATGCTCACAAATCCAATGTAACACTTTTACATTGAAAAATAATCTTACAACAGTATTGTTGAGTTATTAGATTTTTATTTATCTTACTGGGGTTAAAAAATGATTCAAGTAATAATATACAGACTGACTTGTTTATATTTAGAAATATATATGTATATAATGGTACACATATGCATACAATAAAAACTAGTATAAAAGAATTGAACAGAGTAGGAAGAAGTATATGGAAGTTTTTAGGAAATGGAAAGAGAAGGGAGAAATGCTACAACATTAATCTCCAAAAATAATGTGCTAGTTTAAAAAAAATATATTTCATTGAATGTGTTGATGCTTTGATAAAAAGAGCATTTCCATACAACACAAATGCTTTCTTTTTACTTTTATACTAATGTTTTACCACATAATGTTCATGCAAACATTCAGTAACACAGAAATTAAGATTTATTAATTTAGCAAGATTTGAAATCAACAACTAGATCCACATTGTAGAGTCACTGAGTTCTGTAAGGCAAAATGAGATTGAGAGAGTAGTCAGAATGCACAAAAACAGTCTATATATTATATATTATATATGTGATATAATAAAAATTAATATGTGCATTAGGATCTAGACTATATCCAAGTACAAATGAATCATATCTGAATGATGGAAGAGAAATATAAAAAATCTTAAAAACATGGTATAAGTAACAGTTTTAGACTGTTTTATTCCTAGTCAACCAAAAGAAACTAGCAAAGTTATCAGACAGCTCTTGAAACAATGATTCAGCTGATGTAGTACCTTTGTGATGTTTTTATACTGCAGCCTGCTCAACACAAAGGGCTGAGGTAGAAGGCATACATATGAGTAAGATTCCTGGGTATTTGTTTTTGAAGCTAAGATAACAAAGTACTGAAAGATAAGACCTAGACTATAGAAACCTGTCTTCCATGTCATTGTGGGACAGACAGACATGGGAAGCCCTCTCCACTTTGACTTTGTCATCTTGAAAAAATATATTTTTGTTAATTCTTGGAGAATTTCGTACTCCTCATGACTCTCTTAACTTCTCCCAAATCTATTCTTTCTTCCAATTTTTGTGCATTTTAAACAGTATTTTTTTTCTGAATCACCAAGTATTTTTAAAACATTGACTTCTGGATATGCTGTAGTTATTAAAGTCTTGAACACACAGGAGCTGTGGCCATCTGTCTAAATCTTGTATACACACACACACACACACACACACACACACACAAATGAAATTAGGAGGAAAACTAGCTAGAAATGGGAGAAAACCTAGATGGTCAATAGGTGAAGGGAAATGAGTAAGAGAAGATAATGAGGGAGGGGAATAAGGGAAATATAAAATAAAACAGTTGAAGGAGGTAGATAAAGAAGCATAAGATAAAACACACATGTGCCCTAGGATTTAAGACTTGTGTGGGAAGAGTCTACCAGTATCAAAAAGGCTGGAATAACATCTCTGATCACAAATTCAAATTAGGGTTGTTAGTATGACTTCACATTTAACTTACCATAGATACAGGCATTTGCATGTAGAAACATTGGCGTGCACAATTTCTATATGAATTTTGGTATAGACTGACTTTTTCCTATCAGCTGTGTCAGTGTCCCTGGAAATAGAAGTGACTGGAGGGAAAAGAAAGCAATCACAGGAGGAGGGAGGCAATTGGGTGGGAAAAGGAACAGGGAGGGGAAGAGGAAAACATGATCAGTTATTGGGTAGAAGGAACAGTACAGAGGCCCTGAAGGCCAGCAGAAAGAATGAAAACAGGCAACCTCAGAAGGTAGGTGATGGGGGACCTTCCAGAATGTACAAGGAATCTGCAAGGTAAGAGACTCTCAGGACTCAAAAGGATGGACATTAGATGAAATGCCCCACAATAGGGAAAGGGAACTTGTAGAGTCCACCTCCAGCAGAAAAATAGAGCATCAAGTGAGGGATGGGGTTGCCATCCCACAGTCTAAACCTCTGACCCATAATTGTTCCTGTCTGAAAGAACTTCAGGTACAAAAATGGAGAAGAGACTGGAGAAAAGGAGGTCCAGCACCTGACCCAAATTGGGATCCAGCTCCAGGAGAGGCCCCAACGTCTGACACTATTACTGAGGCTATTCAAAAAGGGGCCTATTGTGACTGTCCTCAGAAAAACCTAACAAGCAACCTAAAGTCAGATGCAGATATTTACACCCAACCAATGGGCAGAAGCTGCTGACCTCTGTGGTTGAATTAGGGAAAAGCTGTAAGAAGCTGAGGAGGAAGACCCTGTAGGAGGACCAGCAGTCTCAATTAACCTGGACTCATGAGATCTCTCAAACATTGGACTACCAACCAGGCAGCAGATATCAGCTGATATGAGGCCAGGAACAAATATGCAGCAGAGGATTGCCAAGGTGAGGTGTGTAGTGAGGGGCTTGGGGGGGGGATGTGGAACAGTGAGAGAGTTGACCAGGAGGGGGATAAAATCTGGACTGTAAAAAAGGATTAAATATATTTTTTTTTAAAAAAGAACCCATGCAGCATCAAATACTAGATTGGATAATTTCTAGCATTTAAGGGAACTAGTATTATTGGTAGATAAAATGCCCGATATTAGTGTTTTCACAGGGTCTGTGAAATGTCTTCACCTTGAAGTCTCTCCTGTGCTAGAAAGAGGTGGACAACACTAGTCTTGATAGTGGTTTTTAAATTGAATATCACAGTGTAAAAATTGGCATGATTCATTATCTCCATACTTCTGAAATTGCATTAATTTACATTTTTGGTGAACCCATCTCTTCTTCCTCTCATGCACCAAGAATATCACATTTCTAAATATTTATTCAAAAATAAGGAAAAGCAATAAGGTTCTGGCGATTTCCATGTTAGTTTGCCCTGTGTTATTTTCCCCAGCATTTATAACCTTTTATAGAGCTTTCATTTCACAGTGCATAATAGTACCAATAAATGTGAATGAATTGGTCCATGTCTCAGTTACAGACTGCTGTTGTAATCCAAAACACAGTTCCAGGGATTATTGCGATGTTAAAATTTAGATAGAAGGGTAATGAAAATGATACATTGAACATACACAAACAATGATTATCATTAATTTTAAAGTTATTTTTCATGACAAGACTCAGCTTGGCAATAATCCTCCAGTGTATGTATGGATAGAAAAAAAAAATAATGAAGAGCTATTCAGCAATACTCTTGTCAAGATTAAAGTCATGGGTTGGGTATATATTTGATTACACAGCTAGATTTTCAAAAGTATTTTCTACATAAAATCTCATTGACTTCAATTAGAATTTGCAATCTAAGTACACCATATGGCTTTGCTTAAAAGCAATGAGACTATTAAATTTAATTACTTTTATATGCGTCTCGTGTGGTAAAGGTGCTTGTTAAAGGAGCAGCACTATATGAGAATTATTTCTAGCAAAATTGAAAACTAAGGAGATGGCTATCGTCTGCTGGTTACTAATTGACAGTCAGTTCCACAAGGAAAGTAATTTCCAGCAATACTAAAAAATAGCATGCAGAGAACAAAACCACTCTCTTAATTTTATTGCTGCCCTGTGCAGAAATATTTGAATATCATTTGAAGTGACACTCTTGCTCTAAAAAAAAAAGTATTTGCACTGCTTCTGAGTCCAGTGTTCTACCTTTCTAAATAGGAAATACAGACAGAGATACAGAGATACAGATGACATATTATAAGAATATATAAAAAATGATGAAAACTCATTCTTAATAGTTGAGTAGTAGTCCATTGTGTAAATGAACCACATTTTCTGTATTCATTCTTTTGTCATAGATCATCTGGGTTATTTAAGGCTTCCGGCTACCACAAATAAGGCCTCTATGAACACAGTGGAACACATGCCCCTGTGTCATGGTGGGCCAACTTTTGGGTATATTTCCAAGAGTGGTATTGCTGGGTGTTCAGATAGATCTAATTCTAATTTTCTGAGGAACCTCCAGATTGATTTCAAGAGTGGTTGTACCAGTTTGCAATCCCACCAGCAATGGAGGACTGTTCCTTTTTCTCCACATTCTCGACATGTGTTCTCACTTGCAGTTTTGATCTTAGCCATTCTGATTGGTGTAAGGTGGAATCTCAGGGTCGTTTTGATTTACATTTCTCTGATCACTAAAGAGTGAACATTTCTTTAAATGCTTCTCAGCCATTCGAGATTTATCTGATGTGAATTCTCCGTTTAGTGTTTAATACTATAACACACACACACACACACCTTTTTTTTTCTTTGAATTGGGTTGTTTTGTTTTGTGGTGGCTAGTTTCTTGCTTTCTTTATATATTTTGGATATTAGTCTTCTAGGGGATGTTGGAATAATGATTTTTTTCCTAATCTGTAGGTTGCTAACATCCTGAGTTTTGCAGTTAAATGGATGGAACTAGAAAATATCCTCCTGAGTGAGTTAACTGAGACCCTTAGGGATATGCATTGTATGTACTCGCTAATAAGCAGATATTAGCCAAAAAAAACAAAAAAGAAAAAAAAAGTACAGAATACCCAAGGTACAGTGCACAGACCTCAAAAAGGTCAACTAGCTGAAGGTCTCAAGTAAAGAAACCTCAGTCCCACTTGGGAGAGAGAAGAAAGCAATCACAAGTCAGGAGGAAGGGATGGACCTGGGAGGGAAAATGTACATGGGGGTGGAGGGGAAAGGGGAAACTGATATGGTTTTGGGTGAGGGACAATGACTGAAGCCCTGAGGGACAGCAGAAAGAATGGAAACAGGCAACCTTGGGAGATAGGAGGTCAGGGAAGCCCTCCAGAAAGCACCAGAGACCTGGTAGGTGAGAGACTCTCAGGACTCAAAGAGAGGGACCTTAGATGGAATGCCTGACAGTAGGGAAAGGGAACTTGTAGAGCTCACCTCCAGCACAAAGCCAGGGCATCAAATGAGGGATGGGGTTACCATCCCACAGTAAAAACCTCTCACCTGTAATTGTTCTTGTCTGAAAGAACTGCAGAGACAAAAATGGAGAAGAGCCTGAGTAAATGGAGGTCCAGAGACAGGCCCAAAGTGAGATCCAGTTCTAGGGGAGGTCTCAAGGCCTGACATTTTACTGTGTCTATAGAGCATTCACAAAACAAGACCTATCATGACTGCACTCCAGAAGACCCAACCAGCAGCTGAAAGAGTCAGATGCAGATATTTGCACCCAACCAATAGACAGATGCTGCTGACCCCTGTGGATGAATTAGGGAAAGGCTGAAAGAATCTGAGGAGAAGGGTGACTCTGTAGGAGGACCAGCAATCTCAACAAATCTGAACCCCTGAGATCTCTCAAACACAGGACCACCATCCAGGCAGCATATACCAGTTGATATGAGGTCCTCAACACATATGTAGCAGAGGATTGCCAGGTCTGTGTTCAATCAGCTATATTAGGCTCCTGTCAGCAAACACCTCTTGGCATCCACAATAGTGTCTGAAGAGCTCCGTGGAACTAAACCAAAAAGTACACATGGGGTGACCCATGGCTCCAGCCACATATGTAGCAGAGGATGGCCTTGTCAGACATCAATGGGAGGAGAGGCCCTTTGTCCTGGGAAGGTTTGATGACCCAGTGTAGGGGAATGCCATGGTGGGGAGGCAGGAGTGGTTGATTGGGTGGCTGGGTGAGCACCCTCATAGAAGCAGGGGGAGGAAGGTTGGGACAGGGGTTTTTCAGAGAGAAATTCGGGAAAAGGGATAACATTTTAAATATAATAAATTAAAAAATTCCAATAAAAATAAAAGAAAGAAAAAAAGAAATGTTCAACATTTAAATAGGATTGAAGCAATCATACTTTGACCCTCCTTCACAATAGTAACAAAAATATAAAATACCTCGGTGTAACTCTAACTAAGCAAGTGACAAGATCTTCATGACAAGAAATTCAAGTTATGAAGAAAACTGTTGAGATGTTTCTCAACTGATGGAAAGATCTCCCATTCTCTGAGATCGTTTGGATTTACATGGTAAAAATAGCCATCTTACCAAAGGCAATCTACAGATTCAATTCATTCCCCATCAAAACTACAATTTAATTCTTAACAGAGATAGAAAAAGCAATTCTCAACTTCATATGGAATAGCAAAAATCTCTGGATATGGAAAACAATTCTCTACAATAAAAGAACTTCTGTGGGAATCAATATTCATGCCTTCAAATTGTAGTACAGAGCATTAGTTAAAAAAAGGAAACCTGCATAAACACATGGTATGGTTACAGAGAAAGACAGGATGATCAATGGAATAGAATAGAAGACCCAAGAAATGAACCTACACACGTATGGTCACTTGATTTTTGACAAAGAAGCCAAAGCCATACAATGGAAAAAAAAGAGAAAGCATTTTCAGCAAATGATGCTGGTCTAACTGGTAGTATGCATGTAGAAGAATGTGAATTTATCCATTTTTTATCACCTTAGACCAAAGCTCAAGTCCTAGTGGATAAAGGACCTCCACGTAAAACAAGGCATGATGAATCTAATAGAAGAGAAAGTGGGAAATAGTCTCCAACACATTGGCACAGGGGAAGGTTTTCTGAAGAGAACACCAATGGCTCAGACTCTGCAATCACCAATTGACAAATGGAACCTCATGAAACTGAAAAGCTTCTGTAAGGCAAAGGATACTGTCAAATAGGACAAAATGGTAAACCACAGACAGGGAAAAGATCTTTACCAAACATACATCTGATAGACAGCTTATATCTAAAATATTCAAAGAACTCAAGAAATTAGACCCCAGAAAGCCAAATAACCCACTTAAAAATGAGGTACAGAGCTAAGTAAAGAATTCTTAACTGAGGATCTCAAATGGCCAAGAAGCACCTAAAGAAATGTTCAACATTCTTAATTATCAGGGAAATGCAAATCAATATATCCTGTGATTCCATCTTACAGGAATCAGAATAGCTAAGATAAAAAACAAAAAAAACAACCTCAGGGGACAGCAGATTGTAAGCTGGTACAAACACTTTGAAAATCAATCTGGCAGTTCCTCAGAAAAACGGAAATAATTCTATCTGAAGACACAGATATACTACTCCTCGGCATATACTCAAAGGATGCTCCACCATATCAAAAGGACATGAGCTCTACTATGTTCTTATCAGCCTTAGTTATAATAGCTGGAAGCTGGAAACAACTCGGATGTCTCTCAATGGAAGAATGGATACAGAAAATGTGGTTCATTTACACAATGGAATACTACTCAGCTATTAAGCATGGCAACTTCATGAACATTGTAGGTAAATGAATGGAGCTAGAAAATATCCTGAGTGAGGTAACCCAGTCCCAAAAGGACATACATGGTATGTACTCACTGATAAGTGTGTGTTAGCCCAATACCTCAGAATACACATGATACAAATCAGAGACTATATGAAGCTTAACAAGCAGGAATGCAAAAGTGTGATTGCTTCAATCAATTTTCCATTTTCCTCTGCAGTGTGTTTGGATTTTTCTTAAATTAAATTATATGCATGGTAGTCCTTCATTGAGAGAACCAAAATGCAGTGTGGCATAATGAGCAAACATACGAGAAGTGATAAGGAACATATTTATCTCCCAGGAAGAAGCAATTGAATTACTAAAAATTAAAAGACATCTTGATCTATATAGTTATTATTTCTCCTTCTTCTCCCTTTTCCTCGTCTTCCTGTCCATGTCTAACCCCCTTTTCTGCTACCTCTTCTTCTCCTCTCTCTCTCTCTGTCTCTCTCTGTCTCTCTCTCACACCTCACACACACACACACACAGAGAGAGAGAGAGAGAGAGAGAGAGAGAGAGAGAGAGAGAGAGAGAGAGAGAGAAAGAGAGAGACATATAATAAACTGGGATATGTTTCTTATGTAATATAGTTATCTTCATTCTAAGAGTAACTTTTGTGCATATATATATATCACGTGATTATACAACACTAACTACCATGATGTATCTTCTTTAATATTTATCAGAGGAGCAAACAATTTTACTCACAAAAATGAAAGGGAAGGAGACAACTGAATAATAGATCATAAGCTTGAATGACCTTACAAATAAATACTTTTAAATTTTAAAATTGCAATTTGCTAAAAGTTGATCACGTAATAAATCTAGCAATCACTAAAGAAAAAAGTTTACTAAGAAAACAAGAATTTTAAATAATATCAACAAACTCAACATTAACACTTAATGTAAAACAGATAATTATAAATAGATTATATTCATTAAATGAAAACCAGGACTTCTCAACAAATGTTTATAAGTGAGCAAATAATATTTGTTGAAAAATATATCATATTAACAAGTTATGTTCAATAGAAACAGCATGGTCTATAGAGAATTTTCTGAATTAGTGACTGTAACTATGCTAGCCCTTGGGTGCTTAAAGAGGGAGTTGAACTAGCTAGAGGGAGCAAGCCCATAAGTTGCATTCTTCCATGGTTTCTAGTTCAGTTCCTGCCTTTGCTGTCCAGCCTTGATTCCTCACCCTGCTTCTTTCAGTGATGAGATATTACTGGAAAGCTCAAGTAAAGTCTTTCATCCCTTACTCCCATGGGGGGGGGAGATAATCTAAGATTAAAAGCATTAGGACAACAATTCAAATATTTTTATTACAGCTGAAAAGTGCTAAGGTAATATTTTTAATATAATAAATAAAAACATAGAAGAAGAATAAATACTAAAATCTCCAGCCCAAAGTAAGTGTCTAGTTTTTCCATACCCAGGTGTTTCTGAGTAGCATTTTTCAGAGTCAGAAACAAGTCATTCAAAGTAAGCATGAGATACATTTCCTGTGGAATTACATAGGATGAGCTCTTTATAACATTCTTATTGGTTTTCAGAAAGAAAATACTGAACTATTTGAGAACAGTTCCAAACAAAGAGAGAAAATAACAACTTTTAAAAACTTGATTATTCTGTCATGTTTCTCAAAGTGATGTATAAGCATTCTTTACTTTTTTTTTTTCAGTTAAATGAATAGAGGTGGTCAGAATCACAGTGGGAATATATTATACACAGTCTATGAAAACACAGATGCTCAATTTTAAAATAAAATGGTCATTTGTTTTGTTTCTTTCTTTAAGTACAAATAATATCTTCCAAAATATTTAAACCTGGAGAAAACAGTAAGCATGCATAGATGGAGAGTAACAACATTTTTTTAAAGGTTAGTCTATGTTTTGAAATTAATATCATTTATATGGCAAATATAATGTTGAGGCCAATTATTTGGTGAAGGATTCAAATCTATAGAAGTGCTTTATGACTTTGGTCTGGGTTAGGCTACATGTCGAGTCTGTTTCGAGGTACTATAGAGTTAGCCTTGTACAAGATTATATATATTTATTCTTATTTTTTTACAGTATAAAACTAGATTTAATCATGTTATTCATATGACTAACAATATAATTTATCAGATTAAATGAAAAAACATAAATTTGTCTGTGATTCTTTCTTTATTCTGAAACAATCATGAAAGCCTTGAATCACATGTTGCATACTCAGGTTTAAGTTGTATTAATAATATATATTAGATTCTATACTTATTAAATATAATTAAAAATATAAGCAGACATGAACTTACTTGGAAATCAAGTAATGATTTGCCATAGAATTTATCTAGAAAAGAACATGTTAAATCTCTTGGCTGAAAGTGGGAACAAAGACTTTACTAAAGGAGATCTAACTTTGTCTGTTGCAAAGTGGAAGCCTTTTGTTTAAACATAAATGATATAAGATATATTTAACGGTTATATTAAATTTACACTAAAAATTGTTTATAATTCTTGAAGAATTAAAAAATGATTATTTACAATAATATTTAAATAATTCATAATTTAAAAATCACCAAGTAAATATGTGTAATATTAATACATATATAAGTACACATACATATATATGGAGAATTATGGATAGTGATTTATACTGTTGATATTTGTTTTAATAGGAGTTACATTTAACATTCAATTACCTTTTATGGTGCTTTCTTTTATGTTTAACTTCTCACAGTTAAACATATTTTTTATTATGATAAATATTGATACATTATACAGATGATAAAAATTAGTCTCCTTCTCCAGCTACCACTCCATTTGTTAGAGGACCCACATGAAAACAAGCAGAACATTTGCTAGAAATATATGGTGAACATTTGTTCAGCCCCAGTACGCTCTTTGGTTAGTAGTTCAGTTTCTTTGAGTCCACATAATCTCAGGTTAGTTGACTCTGCAGGTCTTCTGGTAGAGTCCTTAACCTCTCCAGCTTGCTCTATCCTATCCTTGACTCTTGCACCTGACTCCACAGTTTCCCATGATGTTTGGCAGTGGGTCTCTGCCTCTGTTTCCATCTGCTGCTGGATGAAGTCTTTTGGGAGACAGTTATGCTAGGTCTCCTGTCTGCATGCAAAGTAGAGAATCATTAATAGTGTCAGAAGTTGACTCTGTCCCATGGAATGTGTCTACCCTACAATATTAACAAAATTAAACCCATATAAGTTTCTACATATTAATAATGTTTATTCAAAGCATTTACATATAAATCATGAAGATAGATGTGAAATCTAGTTTTTAAAGACCCCACAAGGTTAAAGTTTCAAAGTTACCTACAATGATAACGTCAGTTGTCTAAAAAAGCAGTTTGAGATTTGCAGCTTTTCTCCAGTATTTAATTTGTCATTTCCATTAGCAACTTTGTAATTTTCAATTGATCATGGGATAGCAAGAAAAAAATATTAAACACAAAAGGACTTAACTACCAGCCTATATTTTGAATATCACTATTCCATCAAATAATGAAACAATAAACCAAACAATATTCTTTCTATTGTACCAAAATTCTGGATTTTTGAAATAAGTTGGAGTTTGAATTCTCTGATTATTTATGGTCAGTCTGTACTACAAATTGCTCAGATTCTTAGGATGAATAAGAATAAAATTAATTAATTACTTTCTATGTTTTTCTACAAGTTATTTTAAAATATTGTGGCTATGACTATTGTTTAGAGAGGGATCAGGTTTGACAATGGCAACATAAACTATGAATAAGAATAATTTTTTTCACATTCATTAACTATTTCCTATGTGTAGGATTTACTTCAAATTAAAAACAAAATATTTTAAAAATAATACATGTGTGGCGTTACTTTCCAGCAAGTTATAAATGCTAAACTTGTTTCCTTTACTCCAGAATGAATGATTTAAATTAGAAGTACTTTTGGCATACGTCTTCCACAATAAAAATAAAATAGCAATAAAGCAAGTCACAACAACAAAAGGCATGGTTTGGAAGAAAGCCTCTGAAAGTTTGGCTGGCTGTTTATTTATTCTCTGATGTTTATGTTTCTTCTATTAGAGTGGTTCTTCCAGTTAATGTTTTATTGCTTTCATTGCAAATTTTATTATATGATCAGGGCACAGTTTTATCTTAGCAAAAGAAATTTTAGAAAAAAAATATTGGATTTACCTAAGATTTCAATTTTTACTGTTAAGCTAGACTATGCCAGAACATCATTGACTTATTTTCTTCATATAACTCCTTAACAGAAATGCACTGTGATATCCTTGAAAGCTTGACTGCATTATATAACAGCTAAATTTCTATTTTCTATACCATTATTTCTTTTAAACAATATGCCAATAGAAATGTTTGTTCAATTTAAAATCTTCTTTTTCCAGATGAAGTAGTTATGAAACAAATGTGTAACTGAAGTAACTTGACTTGTGAAGAGATTATATTTTCAGAGCTAACCTAGAAAGCATTTTGATATTCAAATTTATGTGCTATATAATCTTTATGTTCTAAACCATGATCTTTAACAATTTTGTATTTTTTGTTTGTGTATTTGATGTATACATATATGATATATATGTATATATATGTATATATATGTGTGTCTGTGTGTACATATTTGTATGTTTGTATTTGAATGTAAATGCTTTTTTTTATCGATGGAATGAGAGCTCTCCCAAGCTCTCATCAATATATGGATTAGGCTTGTGCACAAATTATTTCCTTCTCTGTACTAACTATTCCTAGGCCTAGGTTCAGAAGGTTCTTGCCTCCTTGCAATCTAATCATCTACAAGCCTGGATCTAGAAGGCTTCAGCTTCTAGTCTCTCAGTTAAGTTAGACCTAGAATGTTTCATCCTGTAACATTTATTGCTGCGGAAGCTCACTTTTTCTATCTCTTCTTAATTCTGACTGGCTGGTTCAACTTAGTGGATCTGACACAAACTCCTCTCTAACCTGACTGATTCAAATTGGCTTTTTTTGGCTTCTTACTGAATTGTGGTAGTTGAAAAGACTGACTCTGAACTACCCAAACTGAACTGAACTGAACTGAGATGAACTGAACTGAACTGAATTGAGTTTAATTTTGTCTCCCACACTAATTTCTAAGTTGCCTCTCTTTCCTTTCTATTCTTATGAGATTTGGACTTATACTATCACTGGTTTATTCTGTCAAATCTTTCTCTGATTGATTAATTTGTCTGCCCCTCAATTACACATCATGGTTTGGGGTTAAAGGTGTTTACTGAAAGCATGTCTGTAATCTAGCCAGATCACAACTTTGGATTTGATCCCCTTCAGAGTAATCATGTGGCTTGCTAGAAATTCTATGATATATGTACACTTTAATTGGGCAGTAACACAATCAATTAGTTTTATAGCACCGTTTAAGTGATTAAGAATGTAATTTATCAGTACCTTTAACAGACATGGAAAACTGAAGCATTAATGCAGAAACTGAAATGAAGCTACTCATTTGTTTACAAAATCAAAACTTCTTAGTATATAATCTCATATTTGCTAACATTGGTTAGGCAATTATACAATGATATAATCCAGGATATTGTATGTGAATTCAATGTGTATGTGTGTGCGTGTATATATATATACACGCACACACATTATATATGTGTGTATGTATGCATTGTATACATTTTTATATGTGTACATATAAATATATTTGTATATAAATGTATATATTTATCTATAAATATAAATATGTATATATGTATAAATAAATAAAATATTTATTCATATATTTATTTATGAATATATGAGAATAAATGTATACTCATAATATATAATATATATAAACATATATTATTGATGTCAATGTTCTTTATGAAACAAGCATACATATATATTGCAAACCTCACAAAATAAGAAAAACCAAGAATACTTTTAGAAGTATTAGTTGACAGAACCTAAATAAAAAATATTATTGAGATTCATAAATATGAACACCATGTACTAACTTTAAGATCTTAATTATGCTTATTAGTCAAGATACCATTGATTAGAAGAAGTTCCCAAACCTTAACATATCCTTTCATATTAATGTCAGATTTACATTTAACATATGATTTAACCATACACAATCATTAAATTTAGATTTATTTGCTTTTAAAAGTTTAGTTTGGTTTATTTTTCTGAAAGAGAAACAGTAAATAATAAAATTTTATAAGAGAAATACAATTATATCTATGTTGAAAAATAGTATTTCTATGTTTTACTTGCATATTACATATTATTTATATATATATAACCCATTATATATATAAAAAGAAAGAGACAATGAATTCTATTTGCAATTAGCCTGTCAAATAATAGATTTAAAGCTCTGTTTCTTCTGCTTTTATTATGGTTCGTTTCTTCTTGTTTATTTTTGTCCAATTCCTGAGTGTTAATTTTAATTTATCATATGTTATATTATATTGTGATGGCTAAGAAGCCTGTTTGTTTATAATAAGAGAATGAATGTGTAGGAGCTTGGATGAGATGGGAAATGGTAAGCAAATTGGAGGAAAAGAAAAAAGGGACATTGTACCCAGTATGTTTGATGCTCAAAATATTAATCCACTTTCAACAAAAATACGTTTGGTTTCATTTCATATGTCCTGTGAAATTTTTAGTCCCCTTACAGACTGTTTGTGATTCAATTTTCTAAAAAAAAAAAAAAAAAAAATTGCATTAAGTTGTTCTGGATATCCGATGTAGAAAAAGTTGGCCCTAAACTCAAGTTATCACCCTGACTCTATCATTGCATGCTTGTATTACAGGTACATGCTACTATGCACAACCATGCTAAATATTCTATGAATTATATTACACAAAACAAAATTTTAGTATAAATCAGTTATTTTTCAGATATATATACATGTACATATTTGCCAATATATGTATACTAACATAGTTTCTATATAGTCCCTTGATTTTTAGAGGTGTCTTAGGTCTATGATATAGCTCAATGATAAAATGGATGAGTAATATATGTAATGATGAATGATGTATGATGGATGAGTAATATAAGAAAACTGAATAATTAATGACTTCTGATAGATTTCAAATTGTAAGTTCCCCTGATTCCTTTGATGAGGAAAGGAGAAAGGCCAGATTTTCTTCTTTCTACCATTGACTTTTTGACATTCTTCTTTAAAAGTCAGTTAAATTCTTAGGCTAAAATATATTAAAAGATGATCTACAAATTTGTGCACAGATACACTACATTTTTATAGAAAAAAATAGCAGACTATTTTTGGTTTGTTCAAAATTAATGAGAGTTTTATAGCATCAAGGGCATATATATTCAATAAAATAATTCTAAGAATAGGAAACTTTGTAATGACTTAAATAATCCTTGGCCTATCTTATGCTTATACTCAGGAATAGCAATTGAAGTAATTTTGTATTCTATTTAAAGCAGAGATCTGAAAACAAATACCTCATTTAAAAACAGTTATAATTAATTAATTTTGATCTCTGTGATTATTCTCTGGATGATGGTCTCATCAACTGCTCTTTTATTTTTGGCTGACTAGGAATTAGCTACAGTGATGAAACTACTTGTAAGGAATCATATTTTTGTCAAATTACTAGATAATTATATTTTTGCAAAAGAATCAAAGAATACTTGGAGATAAATCCAAAAGCTTGTGAACACAAGGAGCAAAATTATATTAAATGCTTGAAAAGTCACAATAATATTCTTGAGAATCTAGCTACCTAGACACCTACATCAGATCTATGTGTATACCAGGATTGACACACCATATTATTACAATAACAACAAGGAATGATATATATTATAGCAATAACAATACACCTGATCTCTATTTTCTTCAGGTTTCATTATCAAGAAGTGAAAAATCATTCACAGTTGACTGTATTCTGAAGGTCCATGGAATATAGATAGAATTGTGCATAAATACCAGATTTAAAATATAATAATTAGTGACTTCTTCACACATTAGGCCCTCTTGAAAATCAAATATTGTATATTCTCTGTTGTCTGCAGTTGGTAATATGTAACATGTACATTAGTACAATTCCTGATTTTCTACCCTAATGGCATTTTTGGGTATATTAAGTAATTTAAACTCCACAGACGGTATGTTCAAAAATATCCCATTTGAATAATGTACACATAGTAACTTATAGAAGTCCATGTTAACAGAGGGATACAGGAAAAAATGGAGGCATTTCACAAAAATAAATCAATCTCAATGTTCAAAAATATGAAAAGAATGTAGTCTTCCTTAGTCAACTAATGCAATCCTGACTTAAGTTACTGGGAGAATGTAGGGTTAATTGACACATTCTCCAAATTGTTTTAGGTTTTGCTCAATAAGCAGAGTGCCATGAAAATCCCAGAAAAATCATCAATCACAGTTTGAGATTTTAAGTCAAAGGAAATATCCTCTTTTTCTTGAAGGTTGCCAAATGTCTGCTTTCTATCTCTAATTACAGGCAATTTAAAGGGTCTTCCTTTAAGGATGGAAAAGTGGCTACTAGTTATTCCCATATCATCGGCAGTTCTTTACTTTCTGGATCTATGTATATTTCAGATCGCTCTATAGCAATTTCATCAGACATACACAGCAATGTTACTTTAAATTGCTTTGAAAATTGTAATTGTATCTTTTATTCCCCTGAGATAATTGTCTTGGAGGCTTACTGCTGAATAAGCTCACCCCTTCTTGTTCTTTCTGAACTCTGTTGACTGTTTCAACTCAACCCCTCTTGCCTAAACTCTTCTTTAAGCCGAGTGATTCAAACTAGTTCTATTGGCATCTGACTAAATTTTTCTGCTTGGACTCAAACTGACAATCCATTCTAATTCTTCTTATTCTCTGGCTTCAACTTCCTCTGCTGACCTGCACTGAACTGCGTAAAATTAACTCCACTGCACTATACCCACTGCACTGTTTGAATTCAGCTGAACTGAACTCCACATAGACATTATTGTTTTGATGTAAAGGTTTTACAGGAAAGTCATTTCTGTATTCTAGCCAAATCACATAGGCCTAGAAGGCCTTAGGGTATGAGTTCTTGCCATGGCAGCCATGTTGCTGTTCCTAAACAGAAAACAATCCTGTTCATAAAGGATTATACATTTTACCAAAAAAATCTACTTTGTACAAAACTAAGGTAAATGTTTCTTAATATGTGAAGCTGTAGAATTTTCAACTTAGGAATATTTTCTCTTTTATTAAATATAGTTTCATTTCTGGGAAATATAATTTGAATACAATTTTCCCTCCCTGTTCCTTCCTAGTTCCTTCCCACCTCCCCTCTCATCTACATCCACTGTCTTTCAGTCTTTCATTAGAAACAAAAATTGCCTTCTAAGAGATAACAAATCAAACAAAATAGAACATGATATGAATAGACCCTACTCCTCACCCAGGCAGCATAGTGCAGCTGGCTGTCCCTGGTGGAAAGGATGAGGGCAAACTGTCTTCAGGTTGTGAGTATAGGAAGCTCATCTTACCATTCATCTCCCATGTCTTTGCAGGAGTTCAAAAGTGATCCTTTCCCCATGACTCACCCCTTGCCACTTCCAGCAGTAAGGACACTTGAGCCCAGGAGAGCTAGAGCTGTCCATTGCTAACTGTGACATTCTGGAGTGGTCTCTGTACTTTGCTTGGGTAGCACAAGTTGGAGGGAACAGGCCGAGAGAGAGGGAGAGAGAGAGAGAGAGAGAGAGAGAGAGAGAGAGAGAGAGAGAAAGAAGAAGAAGAAGAAGAAGAAGAAGAAGAAGAAGAAGAAGAAGAAGAAG